>BGPR01010777.1:0-19687 GCA_013235015.1 Araneus ventricosus
CCACAGTTATTCTGGACACTAAATGCTATACTCCGCTTCGCATCTTTCACCGAACCACCTACCAAGATACCAAACGATAGTTGGGCGATCCAAAAAAACTAAAGTAAGTTTATAGGGTTTAAAATCATATTAGCCAGGTTTATATATAGTACTATATCCAAGAGTATGAAAATCAATGGAGGGATGCGCATCCCTCAGGTTTTAGGCAAACGTAAAAATATGTTGCATATATTTATTTTGTCATCTTGGTCTATCATACGTCTTCGCAGGATAGGTCCAGTAAGTTGTTTAACTTTATGTGGCAATGTTAGAAAGCATTATGATTTCTCATTTTACGGTTCGGATATCTTATTTACTCGAGTGAGCATCTATAGCGCTTACTGATAAACTGGACAGCATAAACCATTTAATTTACATTCATGAGTTTTCATGACTTTGATATTTGTCCAAATCTTCTGAATCGGCATTATAGTGCCATTGATTTGATTTATGTTTTATATTATTTTTTATATTATCTTCTCCTTTTTGTTTATTTTCTCCCTAGACTCTCGGCATTTTTTTCCGCTGATTTTTTTCTTAGTTTTGTTAATTACGAATTTTATATTGATTATGCTGCCTTTGCTACCCCTGTTCTGACTTACTTCTTATTTGGTAGCAATACTCACACACGCATCAATAAATACTATCAATGTCGTCATCAATAATGTCAATACCAATAACATCATCATCAATGGTAATAATACCAACTGAGTTTAGATAGATCATACAGAAACAAAGCAAACAATATACTACAGCGTCCTAAGTACTCAAAGTCATTATTTGAAACAATACAAACAATTAAAACAAAATTAAAGAATTTAAAATTTAATTATAGATACCATGAACAAAAATATTTAAATTATTTATGTTAACATGTAAAAAACTGTGTTGTTATTAAAATATTGAAAGGCAATCCAAGTATGAGCTAACACATTATAGTAGTTGGCTGTGGACAAGTGAAATAGGTTAACATTCATTTTGCTGTACAAACCATCCCTGTTACTAAAGTTGTTGAAAAAACAAACAGGGTAATTTACCCTAAAACGAAAGAATTTAGAAAGAAAAATCATACACTAACCCTAACAATAAAACATAACTATATAGAAAGGACTAAAATTCAGGAGAAAAATATGTAATACAACAATATATTGCACTAAAAACAATATATATATCATTCAATAAAATACCCATACTTTCATTAAACATTAAATAATCAGTGTCTCTACTTATCCTTACCATAATTCAACATTTTTAATATAAACCGCCACTTAGCTTGACATCACAGCTTGCCAAAACTAGATTTCCAACTATGAAACAGAATAATTGACCAAATAATATAATTAATTTTTGATATTAAGAATTAGTAAGAAACCTATATTAAAAATCTCAAAACCAATTAAAAAATGTAATACAATTCCTTATCTAGAATTATTTGAAAATTGGTAAAAATGTCTATTAAAAAGGAAAATTTCAATTGAAAGATCCTGGCGCCATCTATGTAATAAATCTGAAACCAATAAATCAATAACCAAATTTGAATAAAATTACACATTACAAGTAAAATATGAAAAACACTAACCTACAATCAAAGAAATTAAAAATATTCCATTATAAACCAATATGAATGTTTTATTCTAAATGACCTAAATATTTCTTATCTATATATATTCTTAGAAAATATTTTGGCATTCCATAATCCATTGCAAAAGAATAAAAATGTTTTATGTTCTTAATTCTTTATCAATGTCTGTTACTAAATTATTATTTCTAATTATATAATTTTTCACTAAATTCTTGAAGACAGAAATGCTAAGATCACTATCCCAAGAAGGAAATCTATTAATATGAAAATTAAATGCATTTCTTTTATCAAAGATATCTGTTACTATTTCATTATCTATAATTTTTATGTCTAGATTTAGAAATTCTGCAGCTAATTCATTGGCATTAGTTTTTATAAGTTTTAAATAATCAGGATGGAAGTGAATATGTGGCTTAAGGTCTATTTCTTTATTGAATAATATTAAATCATGTATATAACGGAATAATATACTTTGACTATAATTAGTAAAATCTTTCTCATAGTAGTGAAGGTAAATATTTGCTAAACTATTGTTAGCTGGACCTCCTTGAGGTAATCCTTTAATTTGATGGAAAATCCTATTATCAAAAAAGATATAATTTTCTTTTAGAACAAGATTAATAAGATTTTTAAAATTATTAATGTCAATATCTTTTTTTAAGATCAAAATCTTTATGTATATTTACTAGGTTATTAGTCAAATCTTCAATATCTATACTATTAAATAATTCCTGGAAGTCAAAAGTATGTACACTAGATATTTCTACATCTTTAATTACATTTAATATCTCTACACTATTATTTACTATAATTGTATCTTTTTGCTTATTTAAATTCTTTATAACTGTCTGTATGTATTTTTGCAAGAGTTTGCCAGATTTTGTAATATAAGTATTGCAGCCATTAGTAACGCTTCTAAATTTAAGAGAACTCTTGTGAAATGTTGGTGTTCGAAAGATGTTAGGATAATCTTTTTTAATATAATTAATTCCCAGTTTTTTATGGAAGGCTTGAATTCTATTAGAAATTTCTCTTTCACCTAATTTTGTCTCATTATATATATCTCTGTTAATAATATGATCATTAAGTATTTTTTTGTAATAATATTTACAAATTATGGCAAAATTACTTGGCACTTCGTCTATATAGACTCTTACAAATTCTGTTTGTAACTCTTTAATTTGTTTTTTAATATCAGTATATCTAATACAATAATTAGATTTTAAATTATAGTTAAAAAGATCTAATAAAGTTTTTTGTCTACATTCACTAAATGCCTCTAGAGGCAGACTATATTTAATTGCCATATTTAATATAAATTTCTAAATATCTTTTTAATTTGCTTTTTAATAATTTCATTACTATTAGCTATAGCCAAGCGATGCTTTGTAGCTTTACTCATTAATTCTCTAAGTTTTCCATTTCCAACAATATTCAAATCTCCAGTAATTACATGTCTATGGTCTTCATTCAAGAAATTATTATATTTTATACACTTGTAATCAACACTCGTATTACTTTCTTTTATATTATTATAGTTGAAAATCATTCTGCCTAATTATATATATATATATATATATATATAGTGGTACCTCCGAAAAGCGGACAGTCACGGGACCAAAAGTTTTGTCCGTTATTAGGAGGTGTCTGCTATTGGGGAGGACAAACTTTTCATAAAAAAAAGTTTTTGCACTTCTGTTTGACATTTGATTGAAAATTACGCCTGAAATTTTAATTAAAAAGGAAAAATTAATTAGGTAAGAAAAGAATAACTATTTACTACTTTACCTTTTAATTGCGTGCGAATCCTTTTATCTTGCATTAAATAATCCCAAAATACATTGCATAGTATTTTAATTTCTACTTGAAAAAAATCTGTTGAGAAAGTTTGATTTCTGTTTCTTATACAGCAGACCTATTTTTCAAGGTGAATCTTCATAGGATTTGGCTTTGTTAGTCCCACGGATTCTTCATTGTTCAGAAAGAACCGTTTTAATTGTTCGCTGTATTTCGGTGCTTCCGAATAATCTTTGATTTTGCAGTCTTCCATTGGTGATTCCTCATCATCATACTCGGAAAGGGTCCAGTGCTTCGGTGGTGTCCCGATGAATGAAATTGGAAACAGGTAGGTTTTCTTCCTCAATGGATAAATCGTCGTCGATATTGACATACTCTTCAACGCTGAAATTTGAATCCAAATTGTCTACTAGATCCGCAAGTTCGTTTTCGTTTTCTTCAGTAGTACTGTCAGTTACCACTTCGCTTGTACTAAAAAATCCCGCCTTCTTAAAACATTTTAGAACGCAGCCAGGTTCCACCTTTTTAAGGGCTGACGTAGTCCAGGAAATTGCATCCAAGCCAGATACCGATTTTGCCAACTCTTGTCTGGATTTGCAGGAGGAAATCTGTGAAAGCACATGTCTCAGAAGCAGCTCTCTGTATCCTACTTTAAAGCTGCGGATAATTGCCTGATCAAGTGGCTGTAGCATCGAAGTAGTGTTAGAAGGCAAGAAAACTAAATTAATATTTTTGAGCTTTAAATAATCAGGATGGGAAGTAGCATTGTCCTTGAACAGAATGATTTTTCTCTTTTGTTTTTCTTCATTTAGTTGTCTAACTCCACCAACCAATCGCTCATTATCTCAGTGGTCATCTACGCTTTCTTATTTGACTTCCACGAAAAACTAAGTTTTCGTACATCAATGTTCTTGAAACATCTAGGCTTATCAGCTTTTCCAATAACAACTGAAGTTTCGAAGTCTCCCAGCATGTTGCAACACAGCAAAAGAGTGAGTGAGCAGCTCTTTTGAAAATTTCTCGCCACTATATATTTTACCCTTAAAACATAAGGTCTTGCCCGGAAGGACGCGTTAAGAGACATCAGTCTCATCGGCATTGAAAATGTCTCTGTCATCATATCCTTTAAGCAAAGATTTAAGCCTGCCTATCCAATCTGTTACTTCATTTGGATTTACAGATTTTTCTTCGCCACAAAGTTTAAAAGATATGTTGTGACGTGTCCGGAATTTTTCCATCTATCTATTTGTGAGTCCATAAAAGTTTCTAATCCCAAACTGTCACCGACTTCTCTGGCTTTTTCTTGGAGCAAAACACCACTAAAAGGAACGTTATTTGCACGAGCAGAACGTAACCATTTCATCAACACTTCGTCAATTTCGCTTGTTTCTGTCTTCAATTCACGAAACTTCAAATTTTCGTTCGAATATTCAGGACCTATGATTTTCGAATTCCTTCTTTATCCTTCAGAAGTTCATTAATCTGCGTTATACCAACGTGGGAACGTTCGGCAAGGCTACGAACGCTCAACTTTTCCTTTTCAGTAACTTCCAAAACGTCAATTTTTTCTTTCAAATTAAATCTCTTCCTTTTCGACGCCATTTTAACACGGTCTGAATCAGTTTGCACTGTCTCACTAAACTGAATAGACAAGTAAAGTTTTAGCCACGCCAGTGACCAAGGACCAAGCCCCCCAGAACAGATTTCGCGCCTCTAAATTCCAAGAAACACGGCGAGTTTTGGAAGAATAGGAAGGAAGAAAGGGTGAGGGAGGGCAGAAGAATGCCATTGTGCACATTTTAGGGTCGAATTTCATTGTGTCAAGAACGGAAGGGAGGAGTCTGGAAAAGTACGTTGTAAAGACGCATAAATATATATTTTTAGCTTGCTTGTTAGAATAATTTTGAAATATTTGTCAAAGTAATTGAAAGTTTTTCAAAAATACCTGTCCGCTATCCAGAGGGAATAACATGGATTGTCCTATATAAAAGGACTGGGACTCGTAAAAATGTCCGTTAATTAGAGGTGTCCGTTATTCGGGAGTGTCCGTGAAGGGAGGTACCACTATATATATATATATATATGTATGTATGTAATGACCTAGAAATTTTCTATCTTTAAAATTCTTTAAAATAAACCCTTTTTAACGACAGTTAATTTTTAACTTTTTCATTCAAAGAAGGTGAAGGCATAACTCGGTATTTTCAGGAAAAACTAAAAGTAGGCAGGCAGTTAAATTTATCCACAAATATGATTGTTGAGAGACTTTCAGATGGCTTGCCAGTTGATCTAAGACAACTTCTTGCTATAAATTCCCCTAACAATCCTACAGAATGGCTCATAACATCCATAAAATTTATCAAAATTCAAAAATCGGATATAAATCAAATTAACTGTAGACATTAACTGTTACCATTCTGTTACCCAAAATTTAAAAACAAACTGTTAACGGTAACCAATGGCAGCCAAGAAGTTTTAGGCCCCATAACATTACACCCAGACAAAATTTTAGGCCACATAACTTTCAACCAATTTCTCCCAAGCAAAATTTCAGACAAAGTAACTATTACCAAAGTCCTCCCCTCAGGCAAACCTTCAGACCCTTTACTAATGCTAACACCCACTTTCAAGACAAATTGCCACCTTCGCCATGCTGGCTTTGCACAAAACAAGGCATTGCCAATGCTTATCATTGGGTACAAACTTGCCCGTTTGGATTTTCCGCAGGACAATTACCATTTTCCAATCCTGCTCCACCTAACTTGGACCCTCCAAAGGAGGAAAATAAACAATGACAATTACCAACAGTATCCGGATACTACAAAAGAAACCCGTTGCAATGTGTTTTAGACACTGGTTCTACTATCTCTTTAATCCCACGTGTTCTTTACATATTTCAGTTAGTGACAAGAAATCATTTAAAAATGACAACGGCCCAAGGTATAATTGAAGAGAAAGACCGGGGTACAATTAGCCTTACTAAAACATGTACATGCTCATTAAAAATTGGTACCATAAACGAAACTGTGACCATGTATGTTCTACATCATACTTTACCTTATATAATCCTAGGAATGCCAGAATTGGCAAAATATGACATAACTATAGACTGCAGTCAACAAAAAATATCTCAAAATGGAAAAAACTTAAATAAAAATAAAAATGATGAAAACAAACAAAAAGTTTCTTTACATATTTCTGAATGTAAAGAAATAAACGCCCATTGTTCTCAAACCACTGAAGATCAGTTTAACCTTTCTCAGTCTGTCACAGCGAATAAATGTGAGTTAAGAAAAGAAGTAAAGGATATAATTAAAAATTTTGATTCAGTTTTTTCAAAGCACAAGTATGATGTTGGTGCACTCAGAGTTGAAACACAGAGAATTGTGCTCAATTCTGACTTGCCAGTTAGTCTGAGACCTTATCGTACTTCTTCTGTTGAGGAACAAGAAATAAAAGTCAGGTTGCGAAATTGTTGCAAGCTGATTTAATTAAAGAAAGTAATTATCCCTATTCATCTCCTGTAACTTTAGCTTTTAAACGCGATGAGGGTAAAAAGACTCAATTATGCATAGATTTCAGAAAATTAAATACACTATGCAAATTAGACTGTGAACCCTTACCCCTCATGGATAGTCTACTAGATAAATTATCAAAATCAAAAATTTTTTCTTCTTTGGATTTGGCTTCTGGGTATTGGCATGCGCCCATTCACCCCAAAGATACTGAAAAACTGGCTTTCTGCACAAATTTTAGCTTGTATGAGTGATGCAGATTACCATTTGGCATTAAAGTAGCTCCCGCAATTTTTAATAGATTAATTCGAAGAATATTAACTAAATATAAAATTGATTTTGCTTGCAATTATTTTGATAATATCATTGTGTACCCTTCATCTGAACTAGAACATTGGAAACATCTTAAAACAATCTTTGAAATATGTAAAAAAGAAATCATTAAATTGAAGCTGTCTAAATGTGTTTTCGCCCGAACTAAAATTATCTTCTCGGGTTATGAAATTGAACAAGACAAAGTTTCCCTTAATAATGCTAATATTGAAACTATCAGAAAGTTGCAACCACCCACTAATGTTAAAGAACTTCAAAGGTTCTTAGGTTCTGTAAATGTTTGCAATAAATTTATTCCACAATATGCTAAACTTAGATATTCTTTAAATCAACTTTTGAAAAAAGATGTAAAACTTAACTGGACAAATGAATGTCAGGATGCATTTGACAAACTAAAAGAAACTAACAACTAAACCAATTTTGAATTTATATAACCCTGATGTAACTTGTCATGTTTTTGTCGCTGCATCACAAAAAAGTGTTGGAGCTGTTTTGAAACCACGTGATGCCTCTAATATCTTACATCCAATAGCTTATCATTCTAGAACTTTAAGAGACTATGAAAAAAATTATGCTGTACTTAAAGTTTTAAAAACTTAAGAGGTAAGTTATTCCGCTGGTCATTAAAGTTAAGTATGTTTGATTTTGAAATTAAATATCAAAAAGGTTCCACTAACATTGAAGCAGATATGTTATCTAGGCATCCAGTTTCTCACCATCTTCAACATTCAGTACATTTGTTAGACATAAATGAAATAAAAACTCAACAAAAAAATGATAATCTCTGTGGACCTAAGTACCATAAAGTTAAAGATGTAATAGTAATTAAAAAGAAAAAAGTGTACAAAATAGTTTTCCCACTTTCATTGAGACTTAAATTGTTAAATCGAGCTCATGAACAATTTGGTTATCCTAGTGTCCAAAAAATGTTAAATTTAATTACTCCTCAGTATTATTGGCCTAATATCACCTCGGATATAACTGAATTTGTCGAACATTACTCTGTTTGTCAGCTTAACAAAAAACGAAAAGAGAAAAGATTTCGGCTGCTCCAACAAGTTCCTCCTACTAGTACACCTTCGAATGTATTTCTGTAGACACTGTTGGAGGTTTCAATTATTACAATTCAACAAAAAAATTTCTTCATACTGTGATTGACCATGCAACAAGACATTTGTGCTTTTCCTTCAAAAAATGAGAACTCTGAAACTTACATTAATATTCTAAATTCAAGTCCCTGTAAAATTATTAACTGATAGAAATGGTGCATTTACTTCTAGATTTAAAAAAATTCTTAAGAAATTATAATGTAAAGCACCTTTTAACAACGGCCCATCACCCACAAACGAATGGAAAAGTGGAACGCGTTAATCAATCATTAGTAACTAAGCTTAAATGTAAAGTTAATTCCTCTTCCACTAAAGTTCCTTGGACCAAATTATTAGAAAGTGTTACTAATGAATTTTACTTAACTCCCCATTCAATAACCAAATATCCACCTGCATACTTGTTGCTTGGTACATTACCTTATAACTCCCCTATTGGTCAAAATAGTTATTATGAACCTGTTAACGAAGCTCGTAATTTGACTTTACAAAGAACAATAGACTATCATAGCAGAAACAAAATAAGATATGATGAATGTTTTGTTGACAAGAAATTTAACCCAGGTGATCGTGTTGTTTATGAAGAATTCCATTATCCCAATACTAGAAAATTAAGTCTTCCTTTTTCTGGCACATATGAAATTATTAAAGAAAGTTCTGAAGTAACTTATGAAATTAATAAACCAAATTCTTTAACAGAACAACCCACACAAATTGTGCATATTTCTAAATTAAGATGTTTTCATTCACCATATAAACTTAAATTACGTCATGAATAATCAATTAACTATATGAAAAAAAAAAGATTGTCTTGCCTCTATAATTGTGTCCCTTTTGTAAGAGTCAGTACATTCAAAAACCATTTTCCCATAGAGGCTTGAATCTTACATATTTTTCTTCTTTAGTGTTGTTGCCCAAAGAACAAAACAATGTTGATAAATGAAACAAGACTTACTGTTTAAAAACAGCGTTTAACAATATTGTGTTCTGTTCTGTGCAGTCTCTCTCTCTTTCTGGGAGAATGTATGAAACAGATCAAAAAGACCTAGTCCCTTTTTTGCCCAGACTTGGTGATACTACCACTTCCTTAGGCAATATCATCAAGATTTTTAAAAAAATACTGTTGTCACTAATGTTAAACTCAACAAAATGTCACTGACATCAGACATTATATTCATATTTCTCTATTTGAAACATAACTGTATCTTTGTTTATAAAAATGTATTTTCATACTATTTTATACTTGAATATTTACATTTAAATTATTATTCATATTAACAAATCAGTAGTTCAATTTACTATTGAAAGAACTTTTCATCACGTGAATGGACCTTTTTTACAATCAACTAGCTAGTGTTAACTTTAATGGAGTACTCCAGGGAACATGATATATAATAGAAAATTTTTGTGTGCATATTGTTGAAATAAGTTTTATATTTAAATGAGTATTTTCTATGTTCTTATAAATATCCTTGCATTTATATTTTTGCTTGTATTCACTCAAGTGCATTTGAAAAATGTGGATATCTTATTGTACATTAGGGTGGATCGAAATTTTTTTCAGAATTTCAAAACCTACCTATGCGGAAAAGATGTTCTATGGTACGGAGATTAAGAGAAAAATAATAAAGAAAATTAAATTAAAAATTTAATACTGCCGCAAGGGGGTTGAATTTTCGAAAGAAATGGCAAAATACTGAATTTTGATTACACGATTTTAAAAAAAAATTATTATTAATCAAAACCTACTTATGCGGAAAAGTTGTTCCATGGTATGGAGATTACGAGAAATATAATTAACAAAATTTAATTCTAAATTTAATACTACCAAAAGGGGGTTGAATTTTCAAAAAAAATGGAAAAATACTCAATTTTGATTATTGATTATACGATTTTAGATTCGAAATAATTATATTTTGCAATATAAATAACCAAAAATGATGATTAATGAGTAGTAAGTACTAAGTAGTGAGTAGTATAATGTACATTGCAACATTTTATGACTCAGCTACCCCTCCCCACAAAGTCAAATCAGTCCGGTTAAACAATTAGAGCAGTAGGCAATCACATCTTTTTTCTGTCTCCTGCTTTATCCTTCCATCCCTCCATAAGTCGGAAGTGGTACTTCATAGAATCTTCCCCACAGTCACACCCGTAGTGACAAAAGTTTTAGCTGCAGTTAGAACATTGGACAGATTTGGTATTTCCGACCCAGCAGGCGCTGCCATCGTGTCAGCTGCGCTTCAAGATGTGGGCAATATCTCAGAAAGCAATGTTTTGAACGTTGTTGACAGAAATAAAATTCGCCGTGGGAGAACAAAGGCAAGAACCCCTCTATTGTCTCAGGTCATAAAAGATTATGACCATGACCAGTTTGGTTTATACTTCGATGGGAGAAAAGACAGGACTCTATCAATGGAAGACAACAGAAGAAAAGTCATAATAGAAGAACACGTAAGCTTGGTAAAAGAACCTGGCTCTGAGTACATTGGCCACGTGTCTGTAAATTTCGGGAGAGCGCAAATTATTGGAAATAACATAAATAGTTTTTTTGCCATGCGTTGACAATGACATAGATGTAACAAAGTTCGTAGCGACGGAACATCTGTCAACACAGGTGTCATTACGTAACATGGAACTAACTGATCCTGGATCGTCCACTACAATGGTTTGTGTGCCAGTTGCACGCCAATGAGCTTCCAATACGTCATCTTTTCGCGCACGTGGATAGAACCATAACTGGGCCCAGAGGCCTGACTGGAGAAATAAGAAAATCGTTGGCCGGATGCGAGAAGCTACCTGTAGTTTCATCCACGCCAATAGAAAACACGCTATGTGAAGTGACTAACAAGGAAGACTTAAGTACTGATCAACTGTACTTAATGGAAATTTGTGAAGTCATAAACTGCTGAAATTGCAGAGAAATTCTATCGATGATAAACCTGGAAAAGTTTGCCACTCAGGGTGGCTTTGAATCGCGAACAGAATTTTCAGGTTCAATGTAGCTCACGAAAATTCATCCGAGGCTTTATTAAAATTAACGACATTCATCCGCAAAAGTCTATGCGTCTATGTGGTTCAAGATCAAAACCATAATTAATCTATGAGGCACAGCATTCGCATCAATCAATCTTTCCATTGCGTTATTTCTCGAATGATTTGAAGGATGTCATAGACCCTGTTAATAAAAGAAATTGATTTTTTGGCCATCCAGGAAATGTCCTGATATCAATGCTAGCTGACGACAGAAATCACATAAGGGAATCAGCCCTTCGAAGAATTCTGAAAGCACGCAAAGTCCTTGCCTACTGCTCTAGTTGTTTAACCGGACTGATTTGACGGTGTGGGGAGGGGGAGCTGAGTCATAAAATGTTGCAATGTACATTATACTACTCACTACTTAGTACTCACTACTCATTAATCATCACTTTTGGTTATTTATATTGCAAAAAACTATTCACCTAATTATTTCAAATCTAAAATCGTATAATCAATAATCAAAATTAAGCATTTTTCCATTTTTTTTTGAAAATTCAACCCCCTTTCTGTAGTATTAAATTTAGAATTTAAATCTTTTCATTATATTTCTCTTAATCTCCATACCATAGAACACCTTTTCTGCATAAGTAGGTTTTGATTAATAATCCTTTTTTTTTCTCCATAGAAGAGCGATCCACCCTATTGTGTCTTTGCTGTTAACATTATTAAATTCATGCCCATGACCAGCAATTAAGCAATTTATCAAAATTTCAATAGTAGTTTATAACTTGTCCAGCCTTGCAGGTTCTGCGATAGCAAGGGCCGTGCTGTCGTGCGACTCTTACGAAGGGTGGAAATTGTTAATTTTTTAACGACACCTCATTTTAATTAATTCTACTTTCAACGTAATAAGCGCACTACAACTTTCTTTTCGAGTCTTTTTCGGGGAAATTCCCTTCTCTGGGTGCGTAAACTTTCTGCGCATCTCTATCTCCGCTTTTCAACTCCAACGCTACTTTGCGCGCTGTCTTTTTCAGTCTGGTCATGGATATTCGTATATTATCATTATTTTAACTATTGAAAAGTAACCTACTATCGTCTACGACTGAAGGAAAGAAGATTGACTCGACTAACGTTTTTTTCTTGACTCAGATATTCGACATTTCACCTTTAATCAAGATGTTACTTATATATATATATATATATATATATATATATATATATATATATATATTGTATTTAACTTTACAAAACGACAGTAAAAACTTCAATATAAGAGTAGTACTGACGGACAGAAATGATTGATTTTATGTTTTTAACGATGACGGATAACGGAAATTGACGGTTAAACGAGTGATGGTAGAAGTTTTGCTGTAATCATAAATGTGAAACCAGTGCATTTGCAATTAACTGACACATTAGAACTGAATTATGTCTTTAACACCACTTTAAATATATAATGGAAAACTCCATATTTGAAATGAAAGTTATTTAATCTATTGGTGCTCTTTTTCTTTAACTCTGCCATCCGTCAAAGCACGAATGATATCATTCATTCGAGATGATGCAGTTTCTAGTAGTTCTCTACGCACAGTCAACTTGAGTTCTCACTAACCAAAGAAAATATATTTTTATTGTTTTGTATACTTTGTTCGTTGTATTTTAATTTATGAAATTGCCACATTAACTTATCTTTTATTTTTTTAGATAAAATTGAAGAATTTTACGATATATCCACTCATGCTGGACCCGAGGTATAATTAAATAAATTACATCCTCTGTTTCATTTTTCTGTCATTACAATTTGCTATTTTACTTCAAATGTTAAGTATGGGAGAGTGGGGTAAAACCGGGTACCCTTGATTATGGCAATATTAGTTCTTCTTTCTAGCGGACACATATTGAATTACGCTCTACTAGTCAAGAAGAAGGAACAGTCACAGTGGCGGGTTGAATCTATTGAATTCACTGCTTCTGTGAAGGTTTATTTGTTTTAAGACGTCAACTCTCTAATGTTAGTTTGATTTTAAACCATCCTTACTGAAAAATCATTGCACTTTTAAAAACCATTTTTAGTCCAGCTTATTATACGTTTACTAAGGGTTTTCACCCTAACAAGCAATAAGGATTTACTCCAATAATTGAGCTGTTCTATTTCGTTTTCTATAACCTCTGCACTCGGGGTAAAACCGGGTACTCCAAGTGGCGTCAGACCGAGACAGTCAGTATTGATGATTCCTCCTATGAAGACGATAAAAACGCATCAGACGTTGATTGTTTATATTTTAATGATGAATTTTTAAATTTAAATAAAGAAGAATGGTTAATCTAAAGTAAAAACTGTCTTGGCTGTGCCCACGAAAGCTGCAGTGGCGCGGAGGAAGAAGACAACTGCTTTACGTGTGATTTTTGTAACTAAAATTCTTAAATTGTCATAAAAAATAAAAACGATTTCAACTTTTCCGCTGAAAATCGAGTTTTCCTAATTTCCCATTACGTTAACGTGTGAGCACGGTTTTACCCCACTAATGGGGTAGTTTGCCTATTTTATATAAAAATCATTGATAAAAAAAGTAATGAAACTGTTAGTTTTCTGGAAAGATATATTGTACTCCGATAAACAATGAAATATTTTATTAAAATTTGTCTAGCTCTCTGTCGAATATTTTATCTCCAGGAGTCCTTCGAATCTTATCTACCTGGTTTTACCCATTTTCTCCTACTAGCTAAAGATGGCGGTTATAGCGAAAATAACCGGTTTTCGTTTAGTCAGGTTTTTTTTACCTCCGGTTTAACCTGACGGTTATAACCGCTCAAAATAACCGCTTTTTGGTTTTCGGTATTTTTTATAAAAAACAAACGCTGTTTGTAGACAATTTTTATTAATACTCTTTGTACAGGAGATCTATCCATTGGCCAATATTTATCGATTTATATAGACTCTTTTATTAATCCACCAACAACAGACACCTCGATTAAGCGGTTGTCGGTGATTGACCTAAGATAATAAGATTGAAATGTTCATAACTTGGTAAATTTTAGTCTACTCGAAACTAATATCGAGACTCTTTTCAGATCCAGTTTTGGCCCGGTTATTGGATTTTTTTAAAAATAATCGGTTATAACCGGAACACAAAAAATAACCAAAAAAACCGGTTAACCGAAACAAAGCCCCCTGTTTTCAGTTAAAACCGGTAGGTTTTCCCATCCCTAGTACTAGCTAATAACCCGGCGCTGCTTGGGATCCTTTTTTACTTTCTCGTATGCGAAGTATACAAAAAGAAAGTATTGTAATCGTCAAAAAATTCGAACTCGAGATTTTGACGAATCTCCACGTTCTAGACCTCCCTGAGTCCGAAAAACACAATTTTGGAATTATGTCTGTGTGTCTGTGAACACGATAACTCGAAAACTATTAGAGATATACAGATGAAATTTGGTATGTGATATTGACTTGTAGGCCTTTATCAAATTTTGGACTAAATCCGTCCAAGGGAAGTCTGCTTGTCTTCTGTCCGCGGTCATGCGAACGCTATAACTCAAAAACTTGAACAGCTAGATGGATAAAATTTGGTACACAGTTTTATCATCATGAATGTAGGTCCGTATCAAATTTTTGACAAAGCCTTCGAAGGGTTGATGGACTGTTGAACTGTATAATCGCATACTTGTAAAAATTACATCTCCTAAACCCTTTGGCTTATATAAATAAAAATTGGTATGACGTTTGATAATATTAATTATAGATCTGTGCCCAAATTTCGTTTGAATCGGTAAAGAAAAAGGAATTCAAATTGCATAATTAATTTTTCTAATCCGATTCTCCATACGCATGCGTACTGGTAGCAATCTCTGTGCACGCGGAAGGATTACGTCACTTTGTCCTCATTTTACTTGCGTACTGGAAGCAATCTCTGCGCATGCGCAAGCTAACGAACGAGGTTTCCACGTGTTTTCTCCTCCGCACACGTAGCTTGCATTGGCTACAGTTTGATAGAAAATAAATATTGCTAAGTTTTAATACATACGCATCTCTTTCAATATGATTCTTCACCTAAATATTTTACTATCACTATAATCTACAATGGAAAACCTTCTGATAGTCATTGAATTCTGGGTTACTGTAGGTTCGAATTTTTTATCCACGCAGGGGGAAGGGAAATGACAAATGTTTGAGAAGTATACGAGAAAGTTTAGGGGAGGTCACTCTCGCTGGTTTCACATATAATGATATTAACTTTCCCCAATCAACATGGATATCCTTTGAATTCCTTCTTGTTGAATTAATATCTTAAACCACTCCCTTTTTTACTTCACAAAAGTAAGGTTTCAGTAAAAATGCAAGAAGTCTGAAGAAAGGCAATTTATATTAAGCTTCCAGATTTTACAAAAGATCCGCCGTGTGAATGGGTCAGGTGCCCACTAAGTCGGACGATGTGGGTGAAAAGTCCTCCCGCTGGTGTCATGTGGTGAAAATGTTAATGAAAATTTTCACATGAAGTTCTTAAAAATATTTAAATAATTTAAAGTTTAAAAAAATATAGTTTCATATCACCGAGTATTTGTGAGATGAATCAATAAACGCAACATGCACACTTTTATTGTTAATTTTCCTCAAACTTTTTTTCGGTTTTGCCCAATTGATTCCAAATTTTTAAGATGATTTGGAATGATCTTATTCTTTAAATGGTTTTTAAATTAAATCTTATTGGCGTTCTTTTTTTGATGTATAAAAAAAATTTGTGATGAATCCTTGCTTTGTCTTTCTCTTCTCTTGGGATCTTTCGGGTTACAAGAGGCTCTCTTTGACGAAAGTCAAGCTTCTTGAAAAAAAGTTTCCCACTATTTGAATCTATGCCGAGCAGGTAACCCTCGACAACGTCTGCTTGGATAGATTCTTTATTCTTTTGCTAAAGGTTTTTCAAATTGAATTTCTTTGTTTCTCTGCTCATTCGGAATGTTTTGTCTACCTTTGTTCCTCGCATGCAGCAGCATCTTGCGCGCTACTGAAACATTGTAATATTTTTATGAAATGTCAATTGCATATTTTATTTGATTTTACTCTTTATATTTTTCAATAAAATAAGTACACGCGCACGCAAATAAACATTGGCTACCAAATGCCCAAATCTGTCTGTAACGGTTATTTGTCTAAATATTTATTCTAGGTTCCTTACCATATTGCTATAAACGTGTTTTATTGTAATATCTATTATATGCTGTTTGCAGACTTCTCAGAGATACGTCAATTTTATAAGCCAACTCATTAATACAGAAGATCCGGTGAATACCTTCGAATTTTGGATCCTATGGAAAGAAACTTTCTGCCAATGGCCGGAAGAACGGAGGGTAATACTTTTTAAAAATTCTATCAATTTCTTATCTTATCAATCTTTTCGCAAAAGCATTGGGAATCCTTTAAATTACTATAGCTAGGTACGTCGGCTCTCCTTACAGAATGCACAATACACTTTAAACCTGCATCTGCTTAAATAGACAAGTGACACGAAATGAAAGAAAAGCATAAAATATGGCTATTATATATTTCAAATACATAATTTCATACATTAAATTTATAACTGTATCATAATTAAAAAATGATGATTTTTTATGCACATATTTTGCAAAAGTTTCTGCTTAGATTGCCATTTTTATACAGAAATGAGTCAATATATGATGGCATTTCTGCAAATCAATGCTGTCTAGAATATCCTATGATAAAATAAAAATATCAATTCTGTTTGCCTTTTCACACTCATTTTATAGAGATTGATGACATTTCTGAAGAGTCCTTTCAAGAATAGGTGTTTTATTTGGTCGGGGCAATTAAGTGTCCTTCAAAATGACATTCCAATACACTTTTAATAATTATTCCAACCAATGAAGGTCATTTATTCTATAGAACAGTCTAAAAACTTTAATTGTATTTGAAATTCATTCTTTGCTACATATCTCCAATTAAAGCAGTTTTTTTCATATCTGAGCAAAAACCTATAAATAATTGTTTGTAGCATTTAGGTATTTTGCAAGTGTCTTTCGAAGAACTTTGAAAGAAAACCAATATTTTATTAATTGCCTACAGATTCTGCAAAATGTCTGTATCTTATAAAAACCGATTATACAGGGTGTTTCAAAAAACATGCCCAAACTTTAAGGGTGGGTCAGGCCTATAATAAGCATCCAAAATCACATAGGAACATGTATTTTCAAACGCCATCTGGAGGCAGCAGATGTCATTAAAAATAATACAGCATTGGCCAAAACCGCGGACACTTTTTGAAATTTTCATATTTTTTTCGAATTCCTCCTCGAACTTAAACCACATAAAGAATAGTTTTTAACTCACAATTTACATTGAAGATTCGATCTCGAGAGTATTTAGGGAACCGACCAGAAAGCGGCGAAGACAAAAAAAATTTTCATCTCATTCCGTTTCAAAGAAAGCTGATAACGACATGAATCTTTCATCGATGGTTATGTTTGATGTGCATAATATTTATATGCATTTTTGAAAGCATAGCCCAAATATTCGGGAAGATATAAAGGTTTCTTAAAAAAATACCAAATTTTTCCGCATGTTCTTTGCTTATAACTTGCAGAGTTTTCAACCAAATTGTATGAAAGTTAAAGACTGCGTGACAATATGTTAGAGAAGCATTGTATTAAAGTTTGAAGTAAATGGATTGAATAGTAGACGAAATATGAGTATTTGCAGTAAATAATTTTTAAATGTGCATGCGGGAAACGTAGCGTAACTTTTTTCATAACCTCAAAGACAGATATATAGGGCAACTTATACAAAGAGTTCAGTTAAATAGCTTTAAGATGTTTAGAAAGATATCGACATTTTGGCCAGCGCTCTATTATATTAAATGCCATCTAATGCCTACAGGTGGGGTTTGCGTACCCACGTTCCTATGTGATTTTGGATGCTTATCGTATAGTATGCCTGACCTGCCCTTAAAGTTTGGGTAGTTTTTTTTTGAAACACCCTGCAGATAAACAATAGAACTCCTGTCATCCGCATTGAAAAGATTTGTCCGATTCGATTATGCGGATTTCTGATGATTTACTAAATCTCTGAAATCATTCAAAATCAAGTCTGAAGCAGAAAAAAGCTTTAATTCATGAAATTAAGTTAATTATCATGAGAACTGTAAGATTTATACGAAGAAAAAACCCCATAAATTAAATCATGTATGAAGTTTCGTTACATGCATACATATGTATTAAAAATACTTATGAAAAATACAATATCTGTTTGGTCTATTTTAGTTATTAAAAATAACCTCCTTTGGTTGGGAAAGAAAGCGTCAAAGTCACTGACCGAGATCCCATAATTATTTTCCCAAGTTTGAAATCTTTCTTGTTCCTTCACAAAAAAATGAATGTTGCGATTCGACAACTTGAAATTCGAATGACTAAATGATGAATGCTTTGTGTTTAGTTTTGTAGAAAGGTGTGATTGAGGCGTATGCTTGCTATGAAGCCGCTTTATCTCGAATTGAAGAAAAAGATTTCAGAACTCAGTCTCGAATTGAGGACTACACATGAGACATGCTTTTTGCATCAGATGTGAGGGAACATTCACAAACAACTGCAAGAACAAAACAACGGCATAAGAAACTGTTAAAAGAATGATGCGCGTTACTAGGAAACGATGGGAAGGTAATCAATTCCCAATTTCAGTATTACTTCACCGATAAAAAAACCTTAAAATAAAGAATCTGCTAGTTATAACCTCTTCATCCGGAATAACTATTTTAAGAAGCCCCGCAAAGTTCAGGCAAAAAAAAATTAACATGTCTATAAGAAACTGTAAAATTACCCATCATAGTTTGACGGGTGCAAATTGCCTCTTCATTCGAGAGATTTCCCGTCAAATTTGACGTGTTTAAATAGATATATATATATACGAGAGAAATGTTTAACATTGATGGAAAACAAATACAATAAACCTATGTTTTATGACATTAAATATTTTTTTTTATTTCCATATTTCTTTATTCAAAAAACCTCTTGGTAAACAACATTCCTTGTGAAGTGTTTTTCGTTGTTTAACTATTTTATTATAATTCAGTAACCATGAAATTCTTAGCTTGTCAAACGTCAATTTATGTCATCAAGATTGCAATAAATAATAATGAGATACATCATGGCGTGCAGACTATATCACGTGCATGATATACCACTGATATAATTTACTACTTTCTATTGAAAAACGGAAATTAATTTGAAATATGGAATTAATATAATTTAAAATTCTCGGGAACTGTGGATCATAGCGAGATAAATTTTATATCCATTGATAGAAAATTTTATTTCACTATTTTAGA
>BGPR01010777.1:39687-49887 GCA_013235015.1 Araneus ventricosus
TTCACAAAAATTCTGAAACCATTTCTATACTAAACATAAGAATAGATATAATGGTTTTCACTTCAAATTGGAATATTTTACGTAAGGACGAAAAAATTAAATGTTGACATGGATAAACAGTAAAGATTTCGACATTTGCATTGCCCATAAGAAAAAGAAGAGTCAAGAATTGATAATGTTTAACAATTCATTAGTAATGATTCTGACAATATTAAATTGTCAGTATTAAATAATATTTACTACGAAGTGATGAAAGGCAACAAAAGATTTCGGAAAATTTTAGTTTATTATGGAACGAGTTTATATATCAGGCATTGCTCGGGGTAGAAATATTTTCAAATCTAAGCGCTTTTAACACTTTGAACTTAATTAAACAGTTTTTCACTGAAACGTCTTTCGAACATTTTCTTCTGCCCGCTCCTGTGTCTCTGACTCCTCGGTCAGCAGCTAAACTAACCTCTTCTCTTTGCCTCCGTACTTTGAACCACTTCACACGATTCTGAAAAACCTTGATATGCCATCTTCCCATCCCTATAATTTCTACGGACACAACAAAAATACTTCATATCATACATTTTTTCATATCATGCCTTTTATGCAACTCCCTCTAACATTCTCGACTTTCTAGTGTTTGTGTACCTGATAGAAAGCACTATTCCTTCCTTTTCTCCCTAGGTCCTCTCCCTTCGGTAGGAACGGGACTCGGTTAATCTTTAATGACTTTACATACTGACAGTGGCGTACATAGGGTAAGTGGCGCTCGGGTTTTACTATAATTTTTTCTCCCCATCATCATAAGAGGCTTCACTTGCGTAAACGGCGCTCTGGACATGGAATTTTTCGACTTCTTATTGTATTTGACTTTAAAAACTGACACAAACTTATTAACGTTTTGTCATCATGGTCAGTGGCGCAGCGTGGGTAAGTGGCGCACAGGGAATATAATTTTTTTTACCCCAGTTCTCATCTGCTTAACAATAGCAATTGTCCCTCAGGGCCTGGTATTACTTTTACGCCCCCTCATCATATTTTGCTTTAAAAACTGTCATAAATGCGGTACTTTTTTTGTATCCTTGGCACCCTTAAAACTGGCATAAATGCATTAATTTTTTGTCTGCAGGGCGCCTCTGAAACTGGCATAAATGCAGCAATTTCTTGTCTCCATGGCGCCTCTAAATCTGGCATCTGCGACATCTATGCTTCCCTTACTGTCCGGTCGCTTCGCCGTTACACACTGTTTAGGATCATTCAAAAATTTGTGAAATTTAAACGAAACATCGCGCAGTAACTAAACTAACGTCATTGGATATTTCAGGGCATATTAAAAGCTGCGAAATGAAAACGAAAGTTAAGTGCATTCTACGAAATAACAGCGGAAGTAAGAAGTCGACCTTGGAGTCAATGACCAAAGAAGGCAATATTTTAATATCATAAATTAAACAGTGGTGAAAACACGCAAATAAAGGATTTGATGAAACAATAAATGAATTTGAATTTGATTTTATAACGATAGCAAGCATTGTTACAAATTGAGTTTAAGTCAATTTTAAAATGAGGTCTGAAATGTTTAAAATTGGAGAAAACAATCTACAACAACGAAATTGGTATCATTACAAAGACAGGCGTGAAAATTTCTACAGTCGGCTCTGCTACCCTTGTTTAATTGTGCGATCTTTATATTGAAAAGTAGCCGCCTTCGGCGATCAACTTGTTCGCCGGGAATTTCAACTAAATCTCTTATGTCTTATTTGATATTCATGGTTCCTTAACAAAGTAATTTTAAATTTCAAATTTTGATAGAAATTCAACCCATGTTCTTTCAGTAACCTAGTTCTGTTCGTTTTCTCCATGAACGTCCCTAATGGAGTCGTGTAACTGCCTGTAACATACAATTGCCCGTTGTCGGCATCAACTTCACTTCCTTATTCCACTTGCAAAATATGCATTTGATTTTAATTTTAAAATGGCATGGCACGTTTTACGTCCAGCAGCGTGTTAGATGGACATAAAGTCCAGCAGATTAAAATATATCATTAAACATTAAACTATTACATTAGCTTTCAACGATGAAGGACAAACATGCAAATAAATGTTTGTTAAACAATAAAAACGGTTTGAATTCCGTTGCAACAATGAAAAGTATTGTTGTAAATTATGCCAAAATATATTTGTTTTCAAATTTATTAAAATTAGAGAAAGCACATTTTAAATGCTAGTGAATGATTTTATAATCCTTCTAATCAAAAACTCCTTGTTTCAACATTTTAACACATTCACTTACATGATTCATGCCTGTGGTTTGGACCTTCTATTTAATTAGTTGATCCCTTTTCTGATGCCTTTAACAGTTACAGAGAATGGGTCATCTAATTTGACAGCAGGTGTAAATCGCAGGTGTGATTGAAATGGCATCAGCTAACGTGTAAGAATAATAAAGTGAAGTGCGTCTCGTTTTCAGAAGTTAACACTTTGGAAGCAAGAAGTGCAAAAATGTGTGGCAGAAACTGCAGGTACGGCAAGTTAATTAATATCTTTGAAAAGGTAATTTTTTCCGCTTTCAGATGGCGTAAAAATGATTTTTGTGCTGTGATATGTTCCGAAGTTATTAAGGGAAAACTCCAAAATTTCGCTTAATTTTTAGTTAATTAAAATTTCAGAAAAAATGCTCCGAGGTGCACATTCCCACCCTCTAGACTATGTTTGTGCCAAAATTCGTAGCTCTAGTTCCAGCGGTCTGCCCTGTAGAACACCAACTCACAGACACATTCTCCTTTATTAGTAGCATAGATTCTTTCCATTTGTTGGTTTCTTCAACTGATTAGTTGAAATCCAACAACATCCGACTTCGATATAAATAGAAGAGAGCGATAACAAAGCAATTGCGACAGATATTGCGTAAAATGTGCTTTAAAGGATCATCCACAGCTACAAATATAAAAACCTCAAATTTGTCATTTTTAAAGTATCCTCCCGTAACAAATGGACATAAACCCTATAAATGCTCATTAGACCTTTACACAGAATATTAAAATTATGAAGATTCCTAACTACAATGACGACACGTCAATGAAGACTTGTCAATACTAACCAAAAGTCGAAGAGTTTCCTTTCTTTATATAAGTTATAATTTTGGTGCATAATCGTGAAATATTACTCTCTTTATGTTATTTTCATTTGTTCTTTTTAACGTAGGACAACGTTCCTCCCATTAGGGTCTCGGGAAGGATTTTGATTCACACCCCAAAACGCCACAAGAAACGTTGTATGGGAGATCCTCTATATCTCGGTAACTACACATGTTAAAAATATAACTAATGTCTTATTTTAGAGATAAAGGGTAACAACAGAAGTTACAAAGAAAAATTTGAAAATCGGAAAAGAGTAACGCGAGTAAAGTAGTCCTACGCGTTTAACATCAGCGGCTGCTTGAAAAAGACAGCCTCCCGTCATTTCTTAGAAAGTATTTATGTCATCTATTCGCATTGAATATTTCAATGTTAAAGAGACAATAACACAGTTATTTTCACTCTGTGAGTGGACTACCCTCTGTTGAAACTCTGTAAATCCAAGACTGTCGCCTGGTGGCGTTGCGAGCTACTTCCGGGTTTTTTCTATATATTTTCATTCTCTGTCTAACGCTTGTCTTGGTATGTGTTGTTGTGTATGTCTTTCGTTCCGTGCTTGCCCTTTTGTTGTGTATTGTTCTGGTTCCGCCAAAATAAATTAATGTGTGATCTCTAACAGTTGCCTTCGCGTCCTTTTGCTGACATGCAAGAGGAAATTTTTATTTAATACTAATTGTATATTATGCTGAGGGCCTAAGATCTTATTCCTGATGAGAGAGTATAAATTGACTTACTGCAGCCCCTTCTGCTTTGAGACATATCTCCGATACTTGATCTCTGCAAACCTCCTGAAAGAAATGAAAATGTTTCATCAATTTGAAATCAAATTTGTTGCTGAAATGCAAGAAACATTTTTTACTATTTGAATCAACTTATTCATCTTAAATTATCCTAGATGGTTTAATAATATTTACTAACTTTTAAAACTAAAAACTCCAAGAAAAATATTAATATACCAAAATTCTTTGCTGTATAATTAATTTAAATATGTTACCTTTTCTTTCGATTTAAAATGTATTTTAATAAAAACAGTATCATTTACCTTGTTCATCTCCATTTTCAATCTTAAATGTGTTGATTCTTCCCAAGTTGAAGCAACTCAGTATAGAAAAATCACGTTACTCTGTGTTTTTTAAACTTTCTTCACTCGTGTGACACTTCCACTCATTTATGGTTTTACAAAAACATTGCCACCTTTTTTCCGTCAAAAACAAATTTAGTAAATCCAGTATAGAAAAATCATGTTACTCTGTGTTTCTTAAACTTTCTTCACTAGTGTGACACTTCCACACATTTATGGTTTTACAAAAACATTGCCAACCTTTTTCCGTCAAAAAAATTTAGTGAAACTCCAAATTGCAAATTAAAAAAGAAAATTATTCATAATGAATCAGTGGTAATTATTGCTATGAATTAATGGTGACTGAAAAGAAACCGATTTTGAAAATTTATGTAATAAATTTTAATGAAATTTCAAAAGAATTTTCAAATAAACATTTAAGGACCCGACAGGTTTTTGTTCAGTCACATTAATGACCCATTTTGGAAGCCACACGAGGGTTATTTCTGGTGGACCTCTTAATTCTGAGCTGTGGTCGGATGACGAGGACGACACCTGGCTCACTTTCTCTTTTCCTCTCGAAACTTCAGCGCCACACCAGAGGGACGACTGTCTCGCGGCATCAGATTTAGCTTGCAATAACCCCACATTTGTGGAATCCGTTGAATCTATGGTGAAATGAGCTTTCGAAACTAAGCATGGATCTTACCACCAAGCCACCATGGCCCTGAGATATCTGTAAAAAAGAAAGCGCACGGAGAGTTTTCGCGATCTTTCTACTAGTAACAAACCCTATTTTAAGAAGCACTCAGATTGTTTATCTCATATCCGTCTGTAGAAATTGCACTCCACAACTGATATACAACAAATAGCAAACAATATCCATCCCAAATCGAAAGCAAGAATAATGTTTCGTCGATTTACACGTTTTTTTTTTTAATTCAACAAAATAATCAACCTTAAGCGCTCCGTTGGCACCACTAAGGTGACATTGAGTAGCATGCATACTTTACCCTCAAAACGCATCTGATATGATTTAGACAGGATTTTACTGAGATGGTTTGTTTTGGCTGCTATTCAAAGAAATTCCATAGCCTTTTAAGGAATTTACTCTACGAATGCGACATGCAAAGTACAATACGTGCCTAATTAGTTTTTGGATGCAGAAGGTAGAATAATTTAGTCACAATGTAAACTCTAATTAAATTTCTTTTCTTGATGTAACAATGCTTTTTGTTTGTTGAATTGCTGATTTATTGACCCACTTTGAAGCGACCTGCGGATGGACCTTAAGCAGGCATTTCATCTGTACTCCACTCCATTCCATCCATTTGTCCCAACACTGGTTTTTTTCCACCCATTCAAGTCGAAAAATAAGGCACGTCATTCATCTGAAGCTCCAAAGTGTGCAGGCAGTAGGGAAGCGCGATCTTCTCTACCCTCTACAACCACATTGATTTCAGATGAAACAATTAGTTTTGTTCCCTCTAGGAAACAGATAAGAAATGAAGGAAATAAAATTATGAAGGAACTGCGGCAAAATCGTTGGAATGATTCAAAAAATGCGCGATGGACCAAAAACCGAATAGATAAAGTTAAAGTTGATAGACAATATGGCGATTTCTACATAAATCAAATTTTGACGGCACATGGAGTTTTAAAAGAACATCAGGCTAGATTCTTCGAGAAAACGTCGTTATGTTCATGCGGCCAAGAAACGGGATCTGTTCTTCACGTAATTAAAGAGTGCAAAATTTGGACATCGTACGGAAAAAACTGACCTAGTGGATGGCAATCAATGAGTTTAAAAGACTTGATAAATAATGCCGATATTCGTATATCATTGCGAGGACTTCTTCACGAACTGTTAATTAAAGAATTAGACTTATTGTCGTCGGTCAGTGAAACTGATGTTTCTCGTCACAAAAAAAAGAGAAAAATATTGTAAAATAAGATGTATCACATTTTTCAAGCACGGCCTAGGCCAGGGCGGGGGTAATCTAATCTACCCTCTACAACTGCTCTTCGATCCCCCATTTCCGCTTCTCAGCGGATTTCCGATAAAGGTAGCAACCTCCGGAAATCCTAATCTAGTCAAATCGTTTGATCTGCCTCTACCCTCGCATCTGGGTCCCACCTAAAGAATCGGCGCAAGAAGGCCTGGAATTGGTTTGGTTGGAAATCCAGGTTTTTCCAGCCCCTGTGCTATTTTCCATAGGTTTTCGACCTTCACGATTGTTTTTTCCTTGCCGTGTTCCAAAATTTCCATTTTGGAAGAGATATGAATGGCTTGATTTATAATCATGAACTGCGATCAGATGAGGTTCCCCACATTTGAGTCTGTACTCCATGCTTTAAATTTTGAACTGCAAATCCGAAGACAGGTTTGCCATGCAGTCTATCCATTTAAACGTAATTTTCTCAATGGAATTGAGTCTCGGACTCTCTCTACCCCCAACTTGACCGCCACAGCAAATTTGGCAAGTTAAAAGCAATTAGAACAGATTATTCTTTCGAATGAGTATGAGACTGACGCGCTGCCTACTGCTCTACTGAGGCTTCGAAATTAAAACAAATAAAAACGACAAAAATATGTTCAAAGCCGTCTTTGTTTATTTCAGTTCCAATTCTTTGTTTCAGTCATGATATAGATACTACTACGAAATGGAAACGGGCATATCTTCACTATCATGCAAATAGGAAACTTACCAACATATGTTCGCCAACCAATGCACACCAGTCGTTGAACGCTTTTTTCTGGAAGGTAAAATTTAAAAAAAAGTACTTTAATGATTCTCTAAATACTATGATACTGAAATTTCACATTTTAGTTGACAGAACGCCGCTCCATGTCCCCGTGCATAATGCCATTTCGGTTGGATGAACATGAGACATCATTTTAGTTGACAGTGTACTTTTTTAGTTTCAAGCTCCGTGGAATTCAAATTATTCCTCTGAAGTTAGATTATTCATAAATTAGAAAAACTGAAAATACTAAAATCCTCTTTATGAATCAAACCTGTGTAAAAGCCCACAGACTGTCATTTTCCGTACAACTTTAGCTAAATCTGCAGTTCAGATATTAAATGAGATTTCGATATTTTAATCTGATTTGGTAAATCGTGATCCATATTGAGATAATCTCGAACTAAAAATCAGTTGGATCTTTTATTTTGAATAAATAAAGAACTTTAAATAAATATTGGAATTTTTATATATTTGCCACAGTGTTTCTTAAAATCGAAAAAATGTGATAGAGTCAAATATCTCTATATATTATTTTTGGCAACACTGAGATTATACGTAATATTCTTTTCTTTGTGATCAGAAAAACATTTATGCAATAGTAACTAAGGAAACATTTTCTAAAATTTCAAAAATGCATTATTTGATCAAAAGTATCCGGACACTTAGGATTTACAGAATGTTTCGGTTCTCTCAAGAAAGGCTGGATGAATTCATCTTGAAATTTGACCATATAAAGAACATACAGATGTTTAAGTACTTTGACTTTGACTTTAACACTTTAATGACTGTACGATCATACGGAAGTAATTCCTTGCGAACAGTCCTTGCAATCGAAGAAACCGCGACATCCTTTTTGTGTGAAGAGAAGTTTTGAATGACTGTCATCACTATTAGTTCACCTTAAACATCGATAGACTATGGATACTATCGAAACGAAGTCGATAGTGTCGGGTTTGCGGAACTATCGATAGTATCTGGTTTGCAGAATAATTGATAGTATCGGGTTTCCGGAACTATCGACAGTACCGTGTTTCTCAAAACTGTCGATAATATCGATAGTTTTCACTCCGGCAATACTATCGATAGGCACATTTTCAGTCGAAAACTATCGATAGTTTCAAAAGTATCGACTTAAACTATCGATAGTTTCAAAAGTATCGACTTAAACTATCGATAGTTTCAAAAGTATCGACTGGAAGACCCCTGTCGATAGTATTGCCGGAGAGAAAACTATCGACTGCACTATCGATAGCTGTACTATCGATGTTTCAAGAACAATAGTATCTTTGTGCATCCATTGTACGTACAGTGGTGGCCAAAGTTGCGGACAATTTTTAAAATTTGAATGTCTTTCGAATCTGAATGCTTATAAAAATGATACACTTTGCGTGCATGAAAGCTGTTGATGATAGGGGAATAAAAGGGAGGTGTATCATGGACAGAAGGACATTATCTGAGAACATGAAATGTAAACTGAGTGCAACTGAAGGTTTTGTTAGTTCCAGAAAGATACGGAGAAGACCATCCCAGCATGGACTAAGTAGTTGAATTCCCCGAAAGAAAAATCATTTCTGAATAAAAAGCAGAGACAGAAAAGAATACAGTGGTTAAAGGTACCCATTCAAAGCACAAAAGGTAAGTTGGAACAAGTTTTATGATGTGATGAAACTAAGATATCAGTATCTGGGAGTGTCGGTAGAAAGTACGTGAGACATCCTCCCGACATCATTAAAGGTACAACAAAGAATCCTACAAGAGCTATGATCTGAGCATATGTGTCAACAGATGCTGTGGGCCGCCTTCGTGTTGTAGAAGCCAGACTAAACGCTAGAAAGTACATTGATACCATCCGAAAACCAAAACTTCTACCTTCCATCAGATACGCTATTTCTTGAACAAAATTATTCACCCTCTTGCCACATATGAAAGGTTTGATTCACAAAAAATGACTTAAAATTGCTGGGATGACCTGGAGACAGCCTCGACAGAACCTCACTGAAAATTTGGGATGCCGTTTGAAAACGCTTGTACGAATGAGGCGTCCATCAAATATAAATAGAATTAATTGCAGTTATAATTGCCTCATGGCATCACTTTATGAAGAAAGAACAGCATCAAGCATTGGTAGGATCAAGAAAACGTAACTAAGCTGTTGTCTTGAAAAATAAGGGATACATAAACAAATCCTGATGGAAGATTGCAATGTTAACATTCGCATGTTTTTCACCATCAGTGTTATTCTCACCTCATAACTTCAATTGTAACGCAATTATTTCACTTCTGTTTTAGGTAGACTCCTTATAGGAAGTCTACCTATTCCAATGGTTCTCATGACACAACTTTCAGAAAATTTCTGCAGATCTTAACCGATCATGACACCTAGAACCCAAAACCACCCTTCCTTAAAAAGTTTATATATATATATATATATATATATATATATATATATATATATATATATATATATATATCCTTAATAATATAATAAATGCGAAAGTGTGTCTGTCTGTCTTTCTGTCTGTCTGTCTGTCTGTTTGTTAAGCTTTCACGACCAAACCACAAAACCGATTTGGATGAAAATTGGCAGAGTTGTAGCTTCAAACCCAAGAACGGACATAGGCTAGGTGAAATCACGTTAAGTTAATTATTTTTGACTACAGATTAAAAATAGTTAACAAAGAAAGCCCATTGACTCCGCGATTCGCGATGAAGATTTTTATTTTTCAACTAGCTGTTACCCGCGACTTCGTGCGCTTAGAATTTGAATTATTCTTTTTTTTAATTCACGAATGTAAATGTTTTGTTGCATTTTGAAAGGGGAAAGGAAAAGTTCTGACGGTTGATAATACTTAATTGGACGGCTGACAGGAGTGTACTGTACATATATGCTGATATAGTTATGTAAATTGTTTATATATGATGATATACTTTTGTATACCACGTTATTTGCACGGACGTAGAGGTTGTGTGGGCTGTACACACGTGAACAGGCCACATATAGTTGCCCATGGGAAAAATATGGTTTTTCCAAATGTACGCCTGCCACTTTCAGTGTTTGGCCCTGAGCCTCGCAAATGATATTTTTACAGGGATTTGTTACCTTTTGAACTGAGATGATAAATTCTTCGGTGTTATCGGAAGGCGTGGAATTAAAACACTCTCTCTTCTCCCTATATCAGTCATAAAACACTCTCTTCTCCCTATATCAGTCATAAAACATTCTCTCTTCTCCCTATATCAATCATAAAACACTCTCTCTTCTCCCTA
>BGPR01010778.1:0-30468 GCA_013235015.1 Araneus ventricosus
ATCGTCAAAAAATTCGAACTCGAGATTTTGACGAATCTCCACGTTTTAGACCTCCCTGAGTCCGAAAAACACAATTTTGGAATCATGTCTGTCTGTGAACACGATAACTCGAAAACTATTAGAGCTACGAGGATGAAATTTGGTATGTGGTCTTTGAACATAATTTGTAGGTTTCTGTCAAATTTTGGACAAAATCCGTCAACGGGAAGTCTGTCTGTCTGTATGTCCGCGGTCATGCGAACGCTATAATTCAAAAACTTGAATAGCTAAATGGATAAAATTTGGTATACAGTTTTATCGTTATGAATGTAGGTCCGTATAAAAGTTTGGGCCAAATCCGTCAAAAAGAGGCGTTCAAATTGCATATTCAATTTCTTTTAATCCGATTCTCATGCGTATGCGTATTGGTAGCAATCTGTTATTGTTGTAAATTTTATTTACAACAATAAATAATGTTTTCAAGCATCAATTGTTAACAATTTTTTTATTGTTATAAATCAAACCGATCCCATTATTTCAGCAAATCTTTTATTCACGCGCTTTTGCAATTGTTACGGTTGTGGTAGTATAAATCGTTTTCTTGGGAATTCAATTCCAAAGCAGAATTTTCGCTTCAGTATTCATTGCATTGCCTATTTTATCGCGCCTGCTTCAAAGTAATATTTTTTTGAAACGTGGCAACAGATATTTGATTTCAGGTTTGTTTGTTTTTTTGTTTAGTTTCTCGTATACGAAGTATACAAAGAGAAGTGTTGTAATCGTCAAAAAAAATTCGAACTCGAGATTTTGACGAATCTCCACTTAGAAAGTATACGAGAAAGTTTAGGGGAGACCACTCCCGCTGGACTTAAACAACTTACTTACTTACAACAACTAGTTAGATGAATGAACATAGCAACAAAAATGCCCTTTTTACTTTCTCGTATACGAAGTATACAAAGAGAAAGTATTGTAATCGTCAAAAAATTCGAACTCGAGATTTTGACGAATCTCCACGTTTTAGACCTCCCTGAGTCCGAAAAACACAATTTTGGAATCATGTCTGTCTGTGAACACGATAACTCGAAAACTATTAGAGCTACGAGGATGAAATTTGGTATGTGGTCTTTGAACATAATTTGTAGGTTTCTGTCAAATTTTGAACAAAATCCGTCCACGGGAAGTCTGTCTATTTGTATGTCCGTGGTCATGTGAACGCTATAACTCAAAAAACTTGAATAGCTAAATGGATAAAATTTGGTACACAGTTTTATCGTTACGAATGTAGGTCCGTATAAAATTTTGGGCCAATACCGTCAAAAGGCTGACTGTCTGTTGGTCTGTATAAGCGCATCTCCAACGAATCCGCTATCTCCACTCGCATGCGTATTGAACACAATATTCTGTGCACGATATTTATTGACTCCTGCTTGGCGCTTTTTTTTCATACTATTCTCCATGCGCATGCGTACTTGGTAGCAATCTGTGCACGCGGAAAGATTGTCCTTGAGTCATGAAAGAGTAGAAATCGGTACGCATTTAAGCGGAACGCATCTCTTTAAATTTGATTTTTTTACCTAAATATTTTCTGATAGTCATTGGATTCCGGATAACAGTAGGTTCGAATTTTTTTTATCCACGCGGGGGGAGGGGAAACAGCACCTTTTTCGAGAAGTATACGAGAAAGTTTAGGGGAGACCACTCTCGCTGGTTTCTTAGTGCATTGCCTACGAAATACTGCGTATATTACCTGAAATACTTGAAATTCGAGTATTCTATAGAGTGCCTTGGTAAATATGAAATATTTCAGAATTCCATTTACTTTCTCACTGCATTGTGTAGTATACCCAGGGGTTATACAGAATGACAAATACGTTTTCGACAATGTATGAAGAAAATACGTTACTGAAAAGATAAATAAATAAATAACAGTTATAATTATCAAAATTTACCAAAGATATTAACTATAAATTAATAAGTAAAAATTAATTAAAACTTAATTAAAAACTCTTAGTATTATATAGAATGGCGCATATGCAGCTATTTCTAATATAATACAGAAACAAATAATAGAAATATAAATTAAAATGTAAAAATTATAAATAAGAAACAGAAGATTTAAACAAACCAGCGGGAGTGGTCTCCCCTATTCTCGTATACTTCTCGAAAAAGGTGCTGTTTCCCTCCCCCCCGCGTGGATAAAAAAATTCGAACCTATTGTAACCCAGGGTCCTATGACTATCAGTAAATATTTAGGTAATGAATCAAATTCGAAGAGATGCGTTCCGATTAAATGAATACCGATTTCTACTCTTTCTTGGCTCAAGGACAATCCTTCCGCGTGCACAGATTGCTACCAAGTACGCATGCGCATGGAGAATCGGATGAAAAAAAGCGCCAAGCAGGAGTCAATAAATATCATGCACAGAAGATTGCGTTCAATACGCATGCGAGTGGAGATAGCGGATTCGTTGGAGATGCGCTTATACAGACCGACAGACAGTCAACCTTTTGACGGATTTGGCCCAAAATTTTATACGGACCTACATTCATGACGATAAAACTCTGTACGAAATTTTATCCATCTAGCTATTCAAGTTTTTGAATTATAGCGTTCACATGACCGCGGACAGACAGACAGACTTCCCGCTGACGGATTTTGTCCAAAATTAGATAGAAACCTACAAATTATGTTTAAAGACCACATACCAAATTTTATCCCCGTAGCTCTAATAGTTTTCGAGTTATCGTGTTCACAGACAGACATAATTCCCAAATTGTGTTTTTCGGATTCAGGGAGGTCTAAAACGTGGAGATTCGTCAAAATCTCGAGTTCGAATTTTTTGACGATTACAATACTCTCTCTTTGCATACTTCGTATACGAGAAAGTAATTAAAAGGTAAAAAGTATAAATAAGAAACAGAAGATTTAAACAAAAAATGAAAACAATACACCTTTTTGCGTGCTCAACGCAACAGCATCAAGTGATTGCATCAACATAAGAATTACAACAATTAATATTTAAAATAGATAAAACACATAAAATTGAATTTAGAGTGTAAAAGAGGTTATTCAAAATGGAAGGAATGGAAAAGAACCCGACTGACCAACTTCTTCGAAGGAAACTAGCCGTATGAGTTCTAAAATGGACAAAATTTTCTGTCAAGGGTAAGATTATAAATCAAAAGTTTACCGTTTGTGGCCTGAATTTTGTCCAACCGCTAAACGAGAAACATTTTGAAAAGTCAAAGGCAAAAATCCAAAAGAACCTAGAGTTTGTAAAATAATGAATGAATTACTGAAAAGATGTATTTTAGAATCTAACAAATACGCAATGAATATGCAAGATTTTCGTACTTATTTAGATTAGTGTCATGTTTTTAATTACACCAGGACAATTGTGGGGTGGACCTCGTAATTTTGAACCATGGTCAAGGTCAGATGACATCTGAGCGAACACCTTCTCTACATACTTCCAGACCACACCAGTGGGAGGACGTATGTCCCCAAAGGATTTAACGTGCAGAGGTCCGGTAGAATCGGGTCTCAAAACAGCAACTCTCCCGCACTGAGGCGTTACCACTAAGTAGGGTCGCCAGTGGCGAATCCGGGGGGGCGGTCGGGCTACCGGCCCCCCCCCCCCCCCAGAGCCAAGCCAGAATTACTGATTTTATTTAACATCATTACAACTTTTCCCTCTTTTAAAAAAGTAATAAAAACGTTTCAACATTACTTTCTGGCTTGACAGGCTCGAAAATTTTCCTACTTTTGTAGTCATTCCACTTGTACTTGTAGCTTTGACGCGGTCAAAGACATTTCTTGGCTAGTTATTTCATTGTAATTTTTATTAAATTATCGAAAGTATTGTATTGTTTTTTTATGATTCTTATTGTCAGGTGATAAAAGTCTGTAAAGTGAAGAGTTTTGGTTTACTTTGGCCTTGAGGTTGACGTTCAATACAACATACAAAGCTTTATGACTCAGCCCCCCCCCCCCTGTAGACCCGACGTTAGATTCGCCACTGAGGGTCGCCATAAATCCCATAAATACGGAACTGTCACTGTATTTCGCTACTCAGTCCCGTATTACTATTGGTCCCATTTTTGTCCCGTTTTCTCCCTAAAGATTATTTAGAGAAAAATAATACCAACTAAAGCTGCGAAGCAACTTATGAAATTGAGTATGGTAGAGAAATGACTGAAGTTTTTTGCAGATACAAAGTTTATTGATCAGAAGTCGTGTCTAATCAAGCTATGCGAACACGTATTTTCCATTCCAGCCCACAATGCAAATGTGGAGAGAATATTTTCCATAATGTCAACTCAGTGGTCGGACGAAAGAAACAGGTTGTCAGTGGAGACAAATGAAGCAATTTTTTCATGATTTTAAAATGCGTTGTGTCAATTTTATAATTATGTGGAAGATGAACATGATATAATTAAGAGAGTAAAATCAACTTAAAATATGACTGGGCTAAAAAATCTAAAAAACGAGGATGTTAGCTTTGCATCTTTTTTTGTTATTCTACGTGTTCATTTTATTAGATTTCTTAAACTTTATTGCTTTTTTACTTTCTCGTATACGAAGTACACAAAAAGAAAATATTGTAATCGTCAAAAAATTCGAACTTGAGATTTTGACGAATCTCCACGTTTTAGACCTCCCTGAGTCCGAAAAACACAATTTGGGAATCATGTCTGTCTGTGAACGCAATAACTCGAAAACTATTAGAGCTACGGGGATGAAATTTGGTATGTGGTCTTTAAACATAATTTAGTGGCTGCGTGCCAAAAGAGATTCAGACTAGACGCAGGTAGTCTGTCTACAAATTAGCATACACACCATGAGATACTGTTTCGATTCTGTGGTGATTTAATACCAAATAGCAGTTATGGCAGAATTTTTTTAGTTGATTTTAGCAGTTTCTTTTCTTCTTTTTATTTTATGTTGATTCACCGACGCGGAACTCCGTTAATATCCAATAGAAGTTATACTAGAATTAATTTATTTTTCCACTTCTCGGAGATCTTAAACTTCCGTTTTCGTTAAAAAGGTTCTTTCTTTTTCGTACTTAATTTTGGAATTGAATATTTATATATTTTGCAAAACGAAAGTTAGTGTCAATTGATTCATCATTTCTGGTTTTTATGCTTTTTTTTTATTCCTTAAGCACTCCGCCAATGAACATGAGATTTTCTACTACAACTTTCGTTAATAAATCTGTGACAATCATATTCGATATATTATTGACAAGCTAAAAACGCGTCTTATACGGGCACCAAACCTTCTACTTGGGTAGATTAACTGATTATCGGCGAGATATAAGAAATATTGTTTCCTTAAACATATGCTAAAGTGGTACTCTTCCACGCCGGGCGCAATGTCGCCACTGTGAACAGCCAGCTCGCCAGAGCGATTTTTCGTTAGCTTGAGCGCAATGTTTCACTTAGAACCAAACGCGAGCCAAGTCGCCAAGCGGAACGATTTTCCGTTAGCCGGGCGCAAATGTCGCCAATTGTGAACAGCCGAAGGAAGCGATTTTCCGTTAGCCGGCGCAAATGTCGCCGACTTGTGAACCAAACGCGAGCAAGTCACAAGCGAAGCGATTTTCCTTAGCGGCGCAAATGTCGCCAGTTGTGAACCAAACGCGAGCCAAGTCGCCAGAAGCGATTTTTCCGTTAGCCAGGGGCGCCAATTGTCGCCACCGTGAATGACTAGTGCGAAGCGATTTTTCGTTAGTTGGGCTCAAACGCCATATTGAACACGCGAGCCAAGTCGCCTAGAAGCGATTTTCCGTTAGCCGGGCACAAATGTCGCCAATTGTGAACAGCCAAGTTGGCAAGCGAAGCGATTTTTCGTTAGCTGGGCGCAAATGTCGCCAATTGTGAACAAACGCGAGCCAAGTCGCCAAGAGAATGGTTGTAAGAAATTTGGCGGAATTCTACATAATTTGGCGATTTTTCGCTTGCGCCCGGCTAACGGAAAAGTACCGCTAAAATAAATACTGTTCATTTCTTTTGTTGTAATTTAAGCGCTATCACTATGAGGAAAATTTTGATACGAAAAATGTGATAAAAGCTTCCACATGATGAACAACTGATACGGTTTCCATAGATACATTGTTTTAGTATACTCGCTTCTTTTAGAAAGAAAGTTTTCGAGCTTTGTCAAATAGTTACTCATTCATTCAGGCATTTAGAATACCGTTTTTCGAAACGTTTTGTATTGTTGAACAGTATTATTCTCGTACCTGATTGCAGTACTTAGAACAAACATTTCGGAAGTCTGAACGTTTGATTTTATTCTGAAGATTTTTGTTTATATTTACGGACATTTATTGTGCACAATCCGCCCCTGCCCTCTTGTCATGTGGCAATGACGTCACGTGACATGACTTCATTGTTCTGAAATTCTAGGCGTCTGCTTTCCTTTTAATTTGTCGTTTAAACTGAGCGGTCATGGGCACTTAAGGCGGGCAGCTGCTGTAGACGCCACGAGTCTAGTGCCGTCAAACGAGACTTCGTTTATGCCCTTTTTTTTCACTGCAGTAAATTCGTCATTGTCATTGAACTGCTTTCGTATTCCGCGATCCAGATGAATCCAGATGAGTTTAAACATTCATAAAAGATGGAAACTTCCCATAAAAAAAGAATGCGTGGATATAAGCTGTTAATCTAACATCAAATTCATTAATTTACTCTTGATGAAAATTCAGTTTATGTGTCATAGAGAACAAGGCAGCGAACTTAAATTCATGGAGATACCACAGTAGATTCAAAACAAGTTGATACGTTTTTCTAAATTAGCATTACTTGGAAAATGTTTAAGAATCAGTTTTGAGTTTGAACTTTGTGAATATATTTCTTTCTTCTTTTCATATAGATAAAAGAGTTTCAAAACATGCATAAAAGAAGGATAATTTTTCTAAAATTGCTTAACATATTTGGACTAGCAGCTGTCGGAGGATATTTTCTTCTTGTTTAAGAATTTCTATGAATCTTTAATTAGAAATTTAGTCAAAATACATCGAACTAAAGCAATCAAATGGCACACGGAAAGAAAAGTAGAATTTATCACCTTTTTTCTTCACATGGAAAAAATCACATGGGACGAGATCAGGGGAAAAAGCTGTTGTGGAAGTACTGGAGTGTGATGTTTTCACAGGTAATATTTCACCACGTGGAACTTGTGAGGCGGCGCCTTATCGTGATGGGGCACCCACGACTTTATCTTTCCCGCATCGGGAAGTTTCGAATGCCTGTAATCACGAATTACGCACTTGTGGTGTAAGTACGAAGACGGATCCAAAAAAAAAAGTTTGCAAAGGTAATATAAAATTATATATTAAAATTAAACAGAAAATGCTAATTGGAATTAAGAGGCATACTTGCCGATCACTTTTCCACACGATCACCAAATCTATTGAGGCATTTATCTGAACACAGAACCAACTTGTTTAACCCGGCTTGGCAGAAATCACGTCCTGTCCATTGAGCCAGTTCTCGACAACTGTTTTCACATCACTCTCTGAAGAGAACCTTGTTCCAGATAAGTGTTTGGAACCCAGATTGGGTGCCGAATCTGGGTTGTAGGGGGTGGCTCCAGACTTCCTATTTCAACTTTCGAAGCAATTCTTGAGTTTTGCGAGCAGTATGGTTATTGCCATGCAGGAGGATGACAACATCACTCAACAAGCCAGGGCGTTTGCGTGGAATAACTTCACGATGACCCAATGATTATTTCCTTTTTCCGAAATTGAAGGAACACTTATCTGGAACAAGGTTCTCTTCAGAGAGTGATGTGAAGACAGTTGTCGAGAACTGGCTCAATGGACAGGACGTGATTTCTGCCAAGCCGGGTTAAACAAGTTGGTCCTGCGTTCAGATAATGGCCTGAATAGTGTGATGTATTTCAGAATCATGGAGCTTTCTTCATAAAAAAATAACATATTTATTTGACGTCTACCACAGCACAAACATGTAAAGCAAACACATACACTTGCATCACAAACATTAGATCACTCACTTACATCGAATTCCATGTTCAATCTCATTATTCTTTTTCGTTGCTAGGCAACGTTAGCAAAAGACAAATATATCGTTGCCATACTATTTTTATAATCTTTGGAAAAGAATTATGCCAAACGATATTTTTAATTAATTTCTTTTTCAGCCAAACGATATTTTAAAATTAATTTCTTTTATGACCAAACGATTTTTTATCTAATTAATTTCTTTTCTTCAAATATTTTAATAATTCTAGAAATATATATATTTATTCGTTACGAATATCAGAATAGATTTGGTGATTATGTGGAAAAGTGATCGGCAAGTATGGATCTTAATTCCCTTTTGTATTTCTTATTTATTGTTAATAAAGAATTTTTTATTACCTTAGTAAACTTTTTTTGGATCCATCCTCGTATTTAAACTGAATGAAACTGGTTCTGATTAGTCAGTAACACGATATCTGTAACTTGTTTTTCGGGAAATGGCATGATTCATTTACACATTTGGAAAACTATTTTAAAAAGTTTCTGAGCTTTTGGAGCGTAGTAGTTTACGATTTGCCGCAAAACAGAATTCTGATCGTTCTGGAATGCCTTATATCACTCAAAATTTCTGCTCTTAATAAACTTTCTAAACTTAGCCTTTCGGTAATAATAGCCTTCTGCTCGACGTCAGACCACCGCTCTCCATTTAATCGGCAATAAAAGAAATTATTCTTTTCCGCGGCCTTCCTCGAATCTGCTCTATGGAGATAAGATGATCAAACACTCCAGATGCGAGTTCGCAACGGCCCAAAAGCACGCGACAGGAACGGCCGTGAATGGTCATCCAGGTGAAGAATGCGCACGTCATCCACCCGTACTCGAACGAAGAGTGATGTTTGGACAGGGGGCAGGTGGACGGGATTTGTGCTGACATACGGGTGCGCTGTTTGAGGAAAAGGAATGCCAAAACTCTGTCTGTTGCTGCAATAAACATGTTAACAAGCAGTAAACTTGGGAGGCGAATCATTTGTTTATATTGCTGGGTTTGTTTGCGAATGGAAGTGGTCATGAGCCAGTGACATAACAAGGTTCTCTTCGAACCACCCCAGATTACTTCTTGTGCCTTCCAGAAGCTTATGTAGTAAACAAGACGGTACTTTTCCGTTAGCCGGGCGCAAATATCGCCAATTGTGAACAGCCAAGTCGCCAAGAGAATGGTTGTAAGAAATTTGGCGGAATTCTACATTATTTGGCGATTTTTCGCTTGCGCCCGGCTAACAGAAAAGTACCAACAAGACTTCGCAAGTGCAGATTATTTGTTTAAAATATCGAAAGAGAATCAATCAACTCTGCGTTAAGAAGAGATGGACGTAGGCTGGGATTAGCTTCAGTGGAGGTGCAAGTGATAGAAGTCGTGTACACCTACCGGTGATTTTGTTTTCCTACAAGTGTTATTTGTCACTCTCTCCCTCAGGCGTATGTAGCCTTTTGGTCAATTCACAGATTGTGTGGCAATTGCGTACAGTGGCAGATGCGTAAGAGTCATTGACTGTCAATAAATGAGCTGTGACAGTCGGTTGTGTGACTGTGAAGAATAAATAAGTCTTCTAGATGCATTAAGTCCGTCTTCTAGATGCATTATTAAATGGTAAACGAAATCTACTGTTGACAGTAAAAATACTAATCAACGATTTGAACTGTACAATAATACACATAGATTCCATTGATATGTTAACCAATTCAAGAAAAATTCTCTCAGGTTTACTTAAGAGACTTTAAAATACCTATACCGTAAATTTCTAGACGCACAAATTTTCGATTTTTTCGTCCGCTTTGCCAAATATTCATACATTCTTGCAAAGTGACACGGACCACTGACTGAACACCTCTTGTCGATGACCAACAGATGATTGATTGTTAATGGCTTGTACGCAAATGCTACTGTGCGCAAGTGTCGCAACACCCCGGACCGAACTCTGTTTTTAAATTCTTAAATGAAAATGGCATACGAATAGCAACAGTAAAGTGGACTCTTGGTGCGCAGATATCGGACCAGAGGACTGTCGGATTAGTGGAGGCTCATTAAAAAAACACATTTTACTATGAAAACCTACGAGGGCGGTCCGATAATAGAGGTACAAGGCGAAATTACACTGTCAATTATAATTCTGAAAAATATTTAATACATTTCACAAAAACTGCATACCTTTGTTTATTTCTCGGCATAATCTCCGTAAAGGTTGAGACATTCATTCCAGCGTCACATTAGTTTGTACATTCCTTCATGGTACTACTGTTTGTCAAGTTGCTGGAAGTATTCCAGAACGGTTTTCTTTTCTTTGTGCAAATCCTCCTGATCCACAAATCCTTTTCCCACCAAAACTCTCCAAAAATTTCATACAGCCATTGAAAAGAAAAGGCCAGGACGATTACGTGAAGGAGTTAATCTTTTGCACGATGGCGTAAGACCCCATACGCCAAAGCAAAAAAGAGTGATTGGAACAACGGAAATGGGAGGTCCTGCAACATAAATCGTATAGTCCAGATTTAGCCCCCTCGGATTTTCGCTTATTCGGACCTATAAAGAAATTTTTTACGGGAAAATGCTTTGATGATCAGAAGGATTCGCAGAACACCGTTCTGGAATACCTCAAGAAACTTGACAAACAGCAATACCATGAAGGAATGCACAAGCTAATATTACGCTGGGATGAATGTCTCAACGTTTACGGAGATTATACCGAGAAATAAACAAAGGTATATAGTTTCTGTGAAATGTATTAAATATTTTCCAGAATTATAATTGACAGTGTAATATCGGACAGCCCTCGTATATTTATTGCACAAAATATGCAAAATGCAGAAAATTATACTATACTAGCCGCCTTCGGCGACCAGCTGCTCGCCCGTAATATTAATAGCTAACAATAATATTAGCTATTAAACTTAGCAAATTGGCGGTTGTAGAGGCTGAGGCACTTTGCCAAAGTTTTATTTTGCGATTTCTTTCGAAAATGGAGAGTGGTGGGTGACAGGAGACCGTTGATGACATATCTAGAGTTCACAAGCTTTCATATGAAATAAAAATTGTCGAAATCGGTCCAGTGGTTAGGGCTGGGGCATTGGTCCTTTAGTTTTGCCAATTATTTTAAATATATAGAAGTAATAGACATCACAAAATGTAACTGAAAATGCGAGCAGCAGCCTATTGTTTACGTCTCGCCAAGGTCGCTGACATCGGCACGCAGTGACTTGTTTGCCCTTTCGGCGAGGTACATACCCGGTTATAGTATTACAGGTGTTGAGAAAGGCAAATCTTAAGGCTTAAAAACTGCAGTGAATTCATACGCTCTTTCGAATAAGGCACTCTTTCTTCATTTAGTGGATAAAGAATTTGTTAGCGCATTCACAATAGTCGTTGACTTCTTTATTTACTTATTACTTCCCTGCTATCATGCTCTTCACAATACCGTCAACAGCTGGGTGGACTCCGTCGAAGACTGACCACAGCTTGCACTCTCGAACAGAAAGGAAAAAGCCATTTTGTATCTGAAGCGAAAGTCCATGTTCTTTCACGTGCCTTCACGTCGTTTCAGGTGCTTGCTGAAGCTTGACTGAGCTCCTCAACCACGCAAGCCCTCAATGCAAGGCTTATAAGGCCGCCATTTCTAGCCACGGTCAATGTGTCTGTGTGAAAGGGTTAAAAAAAACCAGCGGGAGTGTTCTCCCCTAAACTTTCTCGCATACTTCCCCCAGAAGGTGCCGTTTCTCCTTACCCCGCGTGGCTAAAAAAATTCGAACCTACTGTTATCCAGAATCCAGTGACTATCAGAAGGTTTTTCATTATGGTGATTGAAAAATATCTAGGTAAAGAATTCAAAGCGATGCGTACCGATTAAAACGCATCTATCGCACACTGCTAGGTTTCACTCGTGCCGTCTCAAGGACAAACTGACGTAATTCGCTCCTTACGCGAGCTCAGAAGATTGCTTCCGTATGCATGCGCGTGGAGATAGCGGATTGGTTTCAATGGTAAATTATACAGACCGACAGACAGTCAACCCTTTGACGGATTTTGGCCCAAAATTTTATACGGACCTGCATTCGTGACGATAAAACTGTGTATCAAATTTTATCCATCTAGCTATTCAAGTTTTTGAATTATAGCGTTCGCATGACCGCGGACATACAGACACACAGACTTCCCGCTGACGGATTTTGTCCAAAATTTGATAGAAACCTACAAATTATGTTTAAAGACCACATACCGAATTTCATCCCCATAGCTCTAATAGTTTTCGAGTTATCGTGTTCACAGACACACACACAGACATAATTCCAAAATCGTGTTTCTCGGATTCAGGGAGGTCCAAAACGTGGAGATTCGTCAAAATCTCGAGTTCGAATTTTTTGACGATTACAATACTTTCTCTTTGTATACTTCGTATACGAGAAAGTAAAAAGAAGTTGTGGCTCAAAATGGCGGCCTCTTTCAGCATGTCTGTATCTGGCAAACGGATATACTGTCGTAAAACTCTCTGATGACCAAAAGATTAGACTTTGAATTGTTAGTTTCCTTTCTTGCTTTCAAACCGTGGAAGGAGAGTAACAATTGCAATAAAAAACCGAACTGGATCATTTTAGCCCGAGGATCTTCGAGTTACTTTCCAAAGTTTTATCTTACGTCTCGGAGCGATATTTTTTTTTATCATCATTTTGACGAGGAATGCCAAAATTTCGACACGATAACACAGTAGCCTGCGAGGTGGGTTGCTAAACTCTTTAGCGTGCAACTGGAGTGGAACGCTTTTGCCTTAGGAGGAAATAAATGCTAAATTCGCAGAAAATTTTGAGAGAGAATTTTGTTTATCTTTAATTATGCTCTGAGCGAAGTATGCTGTGTACTATTCCATTCACAGATTTTTTAGAAGTCTTGCGTAAGAAATTCGGGGAGCTTTTTGTTTAGAAACAGTGGGAAAAGTCGAATAAGCGTTTGGGGAAAATGCCCTCTCCCGGTGACGGATTTGGTTCAAAATTTGACCAAGAAAGCTGTATTTTACGCTTTGAAAGGCAAAAGTCGGAAAATGAGACGGGAGAAGGGGCGAGCTGTAAATACAGTAGAACCCAGGGAATCCGAACCCCAGGAATCCAAAATTCTTGATAATCCGAACATTTTTTTTTAATTTCCTGAATTTTTTTTTTTTTTGCTGAAAAATGAAGGGAAAATAACAATGACGAATCAGACGCAAAGCTAACGTTTATTCTTAACTTAAAATAATTATTCGAATTGGTTTTTAAGAATGAATACAGCACCTTAATTAGTAGAAACAAACTTCAAATATCTTCTTTTCACCTCCAACTTGTTTGCCACTGTACCGTGCGAATCGCCGCGTGCTCCTTCACAGAGCACACAGTCAGTACTCTACTGCATTTGGTATATCTAGAGTATTTTACCGAATTTCCCGTTATTCCGAACAGAGGTCAGCCCCAATTAGTTCGGATTCCCGGGGTTCTAATGCACTATGCCCCGGCGCTGTTTATTCTCGGTGCTCCACTGAGTGTTGATATAAAAGTTTAAATGAATGATATTGTATGTTTTCGGACTCCGAAACCCTCCGCGCTTTTGCGCATGCGCCGGTCGGAGTTATTTTCACCAAAACAGAGGAAAAGTGAAGAATGGAGGGGAATATGTTTACATTTTAGCTAGAGCCCCTTTAGAAGCAGGAAGGAATAATTTTTAAAAATAATGTCTTAAAGTATTGTGAAACTTGACTACAAAGTTGATGGGACCGTAGTAAAAATTTGATATCTAAAAGTTCGAATTAAGAAAAAATATGTCTAAAAATGCAAAATTTCCATTGCTTATTTGATTGAATGTATCGCACAACAGTAAAGTATTTGAGTGAATTAAGGGCCTTAAAAAATGATTCGCTTACTATCCCAAAGGACACAAGATATTGTTTAGCAACAGATTCGAAAACCCTCCGCGCTTTTGCGCATGCGCTGGGCGGAGTTATTTTCACCAAAATAGGGGGAAAGTGAAGGATGGAAGGGTGATGTTTACATTTTACTGAGCGTGATCTGACAAAGAACTCCGGAAATGCTCTCGTATGACTCATTGCCTAACACCCTTTTCCGGTGTAAAATCGTCCAAAAGTGGTAGCCTCGGACTATTAAAACGATCTATACACAGTTGTGCTTACGGGATCAATTCGGAAATAGGATTATCCATTTTTCAATTCATACTATTAGTTCACAGTCTCCCTATATATATTTATTTATATATCTTGTTCAAATTTTCAATCGTTAATAAAATACTTTTTATTCATCCACTCAAGTTCAGATACATTTTTTAAAACTTGTAGTGGATGACACTTGATGTTAATACAGTTTTTTCAATTTTTTCCCCTTTTTTAAAAAAAAATTTTTTCTTTGTTGACCTAAGTAGGAATTGACTTAAATTTTTTTTATATATATTACTTTTTTTTAAAAAAAAGGGAATAGTGAACTAGTAATAAATTTTGGATTAAAAGCACTAAAGCGTCTGATTACATTTTATTTACGTCATAAGACATATTTGCAAAAACAAGTTTAATTGCCAGTTATAAAAAAATAGACGATTTTTTTGAGGCTGTTTACCGAGCCGTGAAAAGAGAAAAATAATAATTTTGCTCAAGGTATTCAGAATGGAAATGGTCGTTGATATCGTTCTTTGCTCAACGTTATTCAGTATCTAAATAAATATATATATTTTTATCTTGGATAATGTTCGGGAAATGAACTCGAAGAACAAACAATGAATATTAAAATCGGGATGAAGCCACTTCCATTTTTGGAAATTAAACGTGAGGTTATAATTTTGGATTCACGATAAAATGTTGCGTAATTCAGATTTGAATTTTAAAAAATCGCTCTTAAACTTTATTTTTCCGCACCAGTAAACAAATTCTACAATTTCGAATTGAAAATCTTAAAGATTATCGAAAGAAATCTAAAGAGTTTCGAAAAGGAAGGCTTATTTTTGTGCTAAATTTTGATCAATAGAATATAGAAGTTTTTTTTATCAGTTTTATTATGCATATCAATGTAAATGTGTGTGCTAACAAATTTTTACTTTGCAATAGGCAATGCTTATTTTTATTTATATACTCCGAATATTTTGGAAATAAAAGCACAATCACTGTCTAAAATATATTTTGGGCTATATATGCACAGAACTTTCTAGAGAACTCAGTGTTGAGAAATGAATTTTCTGACTTGGACTCGAACTGGTTTTAAATCTTTAGATTAAAACAGGCGTTCTTACCGCCCGGGTCACTTCGTTGATTTTAAAAAATTATTGATTTTACAATAAATAAATAAATAAATAAAATAATAATAAACTCAGCAGATTTGAACGTCCAGTCCAAAATATCGTAGCATGATAATGTTTCAGGCTTGATTCGTCTGTGTGTGTCTTTGTATTATTTAAAAAATTTACTCGTATTTATATAGATAGCAATGCGCTTGGGTATAAATACAGTGATTAAAACAATGAAAAGTATTACTAATATAATAGCTCAGATCCTCCGGTAACGCTCTGACGTCACCAACAATAAAACTCGCGCCATAGCACTGCGAGACGTTAAACAGCATTATTCCATTGTTAGAGAACCTAAATTTCAGTCATTTTAAATTTAAAAGAGTAATTGTCGTTCTATTTTCAAATTTAATAGCTCTAAAATAGTGTAATTTAATTTTCTATCGATTGATATAAAATTTATCTCGCTATGGTCAATATTTCCCGAGAAATTTTAAATTATATTAATCCTATATTTCAAATTAATTTCCGTTTTTTAATAGAAAGTAGTAAATTACGTCAGTGGTATATCATGCACGTGATATAGTTTCGACGCCAAATTGTATCTGATTGTAATCGTGGCGATGTTGTTTTCTTGCCAAGAATTAAATTAGCCACCAGTGACGTGAATCTACCATTCGTTCTCAAGCGCCGCCAGTTCCCGTTAATTCCAGCTTACACGATGACTATCAACAAATCGCAGGGGCAAACTTTCGATCATGTTGGAATTTACCTCGATGAGCCTGTCTTTTCACATGGACAGCTCTATGTTGCACTTTCAAGGTCTAGGATTCAAAATCACGTTAAAATTTGCACAAAGACATCTGAAGTACAAGGAAAATTATTAAACAACGGAAAATACTTCACACGGAATGTTGTTTACCAAGAGGTTTTTTGAATAAAGAAATATTTAAATAATATGTAAATAAAAAAATATTTCCTGTCATAAAACATATGTTTATTTTGTTTTCAATCAATGTTAAACATTTTTCTCGCATATATATCTATTTAAACAGGTCAAATTTGAAGAGAAATCTTTCGAATGAAGAAACAATTTGCACCCGTCAAACCGTGACGGGTGATTTTCTAGTTGTTATATAATATACTTGTTAATAAATTTTAAAAATATTTTTGTTTGAGAAAAAATTTTACTGGAATAAAGACAGTATCACTTAAAAGCTGATTTTTAAAATTTTAGGGTGGCTTAAGAACAGTTTGTGTGATAACATGCTCCGAAGTTGTTGAGAAAAACCTTAACATTTCAATTAATTTGTAACTAAAAATCTAACAAAAAGTTTGAAAACCCTTTTCTTAGTGAGCACCTTCTACCCAAGAAATTTGGTAGCCCTAGGCCTAACGGTCTGCCCTGTACATAGTGTTGAACGATCTTTGCATCATGCATGTGGCATGTCGCATCAAGCAGTTTACAGTTAGTATTCAATGTACAAACTGTTGGGAATAAACTAAAACTCGCCTCTTTTTATCGGCAGCATCAGCAAAACGTCAATTTTAGAATCTTGTTAGCTCTAGTTGGTCAGCATTGTGATCGACGCCAACTGGAATGATATGCTGAGTCGAATCACTGATCCGAGTTAACATATCATTGAAGAAGATGTAGTTTTTTCTTGGTCGCCCGCACGCATAAAATCCAATCCCACTATAGGCGCCTATGGGAATTTTTTCTTTTACACGCCAAGTTGATCATTGTGCCCGCTAGGGTTTCCGCGTTTAATTTGATTGGCGCGAAACTGAGTTCTTTCTTCATCGTGTTTTGAAAACCTTCCATCTTTATTTACAATTAACAACTAATAACAAATTATTTTCAACTTTAAGACACTCAAGAAGGAATTAATTCTACTTTAAGTCACACACATACACACACAGAAAAAACTACAAAGTAGAAGTCTTTACATCCTTATAACAGATTGCATCTCTCGGTCGTCGTCGAAATAGAAAAACTTTACAAAGCATTTCTCGCCAAAAAAGCGGAATATCGCCAAATATTGGCATTGAAAACACTCCCCATAGGCGTCTACAGTGGGATTGGTTTTTATGCTCGCCGCACATATATAAAAGTAATACTGGTTTGTAGGTTTTTTTTTTTTTTTCCAGAAGATGCGAGTGTGTCGCGAGCTGTTATGAGTATTCCATATGCTAAGTATTGTTTTTTCTCTATCTTATGTTATGGTTACAAGTAGTAACCATGTTGTGCCATAGTAAACTTTCAAGTTAAAATGTTAATTGTTCCCATCGCCATTGTGTGGATCTCTATCTTTAGCGAAATTAAATTTATCAACGCAGGTTAATTTTTCACCAGTCAAACATTCATGTTTAAACAACTGGTATGAAATGCTGCCTTGTGATTCATCTTTCTAAATAAGCAAGTGAGACTAACGAGCTTTCTCTCTTTCAGCTGGAAGCCGAGATCCTGCGTCTGACCACGAGACTGATGATGCGGGAGCGAGAACTGCGCCAAGTCAAGAGCCAGCTGAAGGCCCAGAACGCCAAAATGCAGCAGCAGAACATCTCCTGGAGACGGAGGATGGAGGAGAAGGAGGAGCAGGTGAAGGAGGTCCTCGTCCAGAAGGACGCCGAGATGCAGAACATCGTGTCCCAGCTGCTGCTGTTCGAGGCCGAGCTGCGCAGGGAGCAGTCCCGCATCGAGGACCTCCTCAGCGAGAAGGACGCGCAAATCGCGTCCCAGCAAAAAGAGATCGAGCGCCTGAGGCGTTCCGTCGACGCGAAAACGGACAACAATTCTGCTGTGACAAGCAGTGATTCTGCTTTTAGTTCCTTAGACATCAGTGATAGCAAAGACAGGCCGAACGGAACGCGGGATGTTCGGATTTACGAAGACGCGCTGTCGTCCGATTCCCAGCACGCCGTCCAGAAACTTAAGGATGGACTGGTGAAGATTCGCGCCATCCAGGATGTGACTAATGTGAAATCTCTGGAGCTCTGCCATGACAGCGAGAAAAAGCGGGTGTCGTACCGCGCCCCGCAGAAGATGAAGGACTTGAAGGCCAAGCGCATCAACACCCACAAAGTTCACCACAGACCGGTCATGAGCGAGATGACTGCCCAAGCTATCTTGTGATGTTCTTTGTCGACTGTCTCGACGAACTCTTGCGTGTTCACAAAGTGACCTTCTGTTGCATTTCAGTGACTGTCGAACTTACAGAAGGGGTGCAATAATTATATACAATTACAATACGAACTTACAATAGGGTGCTCTCTTATTTCTTTTAATTTTATTTGTGAGCAGATGAGAGATGCGTTCCGTCATTAAGCGTAAAAACAAGTTCCTATTTTGGATACTTTTTAAAGATTCTCATTTTAAAGCAAATAACGTACTTTCTCCATCCATCTCTAGTTGTCCAATTTGCCAATTTTTTCTCGTCCAAAAGCAGATATACGATTTTTAAAAAATCAAGGAATCCATTATTTATTTATTTCGAAATGTATGGAAACATACAAAACTAAACTTACTGGTCTTATATTGCATGATAATTAAATATAATTGCAAAATAATTAGACATACGGATGCTACGTTGTATCCTAGACATCAAGCCAAAATCGTAAAATATTGTTGAAGAGAATTGACTGTTTCCTTTCTTACCGTCTTTTGCCATGTGAGGCAAACAGTAATGATTATTTCCATCAATATTCTCTTTTTTTCGCACTTTTTTTCATTGTTTACTCAAGTTACAAAGCAAAAACTTTCATACCCGTAAAGGCACTTGTTCGAGAACGAAGAAAAAAATTCGAATATGGCGACCAAATTTACTATTTTCAATTAGGAAACGCGGCCTATGCACATACAGTGGAGTCTCCCTATAACGAAATGTTCCAATTGAAAAATTGGAGCATTTGTGCTTGGTTCCAATTGAAAAATTCGTTATAGAGAAAATTTCGTTATACGGAGATTAGAGATTTTTGCAGTTATTTATTTAAGTTAATGTTCCAAATTTTTCAATAGGTGCGATAAGTTCAAATGTATTTAATTATGATTTTCAATTAAAAATGAAGTAATATATATTATAAATTTGTTAAAATTATACTAATTTTTATTGTATAAATAAAATGCTCAAAAGTTAAGACAATTCACCAATTTAGAGAATAATATGTACTTATGTTTATTTTACTTGCAAAATTCCGTTATTTTACATTTCTTTGCATTTCGTGGTGTTAAATTTTCAGAAAAATTCCCACATTTTAAGAGTGAGTGGTTCCAGAAACAGGCACGTGTGAGCGAATTGGTTGCACAGAAATTATCAACCTTCTTCAAAAATGACAAAAATCGAAAAGATAAACCTCTGAAAAAATTCGTTATAGGGAGACAACCACTTCGCTGTATGGAGAATATTTTGAATGTTATTTAAGATTCCGATTAAAAATTTCGTTATAGGGAGAAATTCGTTGTAGAGAGACTTCGTTGTAGGGAGACTCTACTGTATATGTACGTTAAAAAACGTATGGGTAACTAGCCAAATCGTGTTTTCCCAAGTCAGACTATCGTTTTCTTACTTTGGAGTTAAAGGCAAATTGGGCAAATGGATTTGAGGGAGTAATTCATAAAATTTCATCCTGACCTCTGCAGTGGATTGAGTGCTCCAGTTGTGGCGGTGGATGTGAATCGGAATGCTCCAGTTGTGATTTGTTCAGAAATGTTTGACATTTTCCTCATTTTAAAACTTTTATTTGTGTTGTCCTTCAGAACAAGACACACATAAAATGCATTTTGCTTATTACTCGTGCATCTCCAAGAGATAACAAGATAAATTTGATCCTAACAGAGGATTCATTCTGTCATGAAGCTTAATTAATGTGTGGGGAAAAATTGATTTTTTCACCCATAGAACTTTAAAAAATTCAGTCAATGCATAACTGTTTTTGTCCATTGTGAAATGAACACAATCTTGTGAACGATCCTGTCAATTATAGTCAACTTTTTTAGTGTGTGTGTTTGCCACACGTGTATATATATATAAAAAAAATACCTTATTTCTTTGTGTATGCATTTCTCAATAAAGTAGCTTTTATTTAATAAGTTATTTTAGTGGGTTTATGAAACTTTATTCATTTTTGGAATATCCACACACACAGTATATTCGATTCATTTTGAATTCTTCCAGATTATTACATTTTAAAAATAGTGTCACCTAATATCTAAAAAAGGTATATTTTATCTTATATTATGGTGATATAAAATTGATAGAGGAAAAAATTCTTCCAAATATACCTCTCGTTTTTTTAAACCCTTGCACAAAAATTGCATTGCATTAATACATTTTGCCATGTTAAGCTACCTTTGCATCGAGGCTTTAAGAGAGAGGAAATGGTGACCAGTACTAATTTCTTTTATCACTATACAATTGCGTCTTACAAATACTTAACAAATGTGTATGTTACGAAAATTATATACTTTGGACTTCCGTATAACGTGAATTTGTATAAAGAGATGAAAAAATTACGATTAGTCGGTGGCGAATTTTGGCAATGTAGTCACAAGTGCAAAATTATTTCGAGACCTCTCTCCTTACCCAATATCGTAAATTCGTATCAGCTTAGCTCTACAAAATAGCTGTTGGATAGATTTTAAGGCTCCTCAAGATCACGAGGCGAGTACCTCTAGCGTCTGTGCGAAAAACCACGTCTGTGATAAATACTCACACAGCTCGATGAGCAGTACCTTATTGATAAATGTCGCGTCAAAAGTATTTTAACTTTCTTTGTTTTCTAACTGTTATTAAAATTTTATAGGAGATTCTTTCAATAAATTATAATAATTCCATAATTGGTAGAAAATACTCATTATTAGTAGGCGCAATGCATTTATGTTCACTAACCTCTCAATTGCAGTCAGAAGCGGAAGATGAGAGACCGAGTCGAAGTGCTTCCCAAGACCCCTCTACTGTATTGACAGTCCCTTATTACGCATAAGATAAATTGAACATTTTCCTACTTTTTGATTAGGAAAGCAAATGTATACACTTATCTGTTGTTTATATGTGAATAATGAAGCCGACAGTTTAAAAAGTACAGGCTTGAACTTGCTTAAATTCGCCCGATAGTGCATGCCTCGCATAACACAATTTCCTGTTGCGCGAAACGTGGGGCCCCGCGGGGGGGGTATCAGAGTCCACTGTACATGGCAATTTATTTTTCAATTAATTATAAAGATAATAAAATATTTCTAATTACAGAGATAATCCTTTGCAAATTGTGCTATTTTGTTAGCACACATCCAGCAACATGTTATGTTTTCATTGAAGGTTGACCCTCGTAATTTCCTTAACATTATAATAGTGTTACTTAATACAATTTTTACCTAATAAGCATCAGTAAAACATTAAAATGTTTTGGATGACATGCATCCACAGAACAGAAAAGCTTAATTATAGTATATACGTGATAAATTCTTTCACTAAAGGCAAGTTAGTGGGGTTTTTTAAAGGCTGCCTCCTCTTTGGCATAGTGAATTTTATTTGGTTCTTGGGAACACTGGTTGATCCGACTGTGGCATATTTCAGTATTATCTTTTTTAGTATTAATTATACAACTTTTTTACTTGGGATTTTGACAAGGCAATATGTGCTTTCAAACTATTCATGGCTAATTTCTTTATCTTTGCTAGATTCTATAAATATAACACTATATATATATATAGAAGGCAGTGGCGAATCCAGGATTCGGGGGCTGAGGTCATAAAAATTTTGTATCGTAGTGATGAATGTCAAACCTCATGGCTTATATAAACCAAAACACTTGAACTTTACAGACTTTCCTCACCTGACAATAAGAACAATAAAGAACACTACAATACTTTCTATAATTTAATAAAAAATACAATGAAATAACTGGCCAAAAGATGTTTTCGACTGTGTCAACGCTACGAGTGCAAGTGGAATGACTAGAAAAGTAGGAAAATTTTCGAGCCTGTCAAGTCAGAAAGCAATGTTGTCACGATTTTATTACTATTCTTTTATAAGATCAAACAGTTGTAGTGATTTTAAATTAAATCAAGAATTTTGGTTTAGCTCGGGGGGGGGGCGCTGCAGCCCGATAGCCCCTCCCCTGGATTCGCCACTGATAGAAGGATTAGACAAAGTCAAGATAATGTAATTGGCCTCATCATTTATGGAACAGTTCTGGTTAAAGTCTTTATTATAGCTTTGGGATCATTTTCAAAGATTGAAACCACTAGATTAAACTTTTTCAATTCCTACTATTAGTTCACACTGTCCCTATATATATTTATATATTTTGTTCAAATTTTCAATCATTAATAAAATACTTTTTATTCATCCAGTCAAGTTCAAATACATTTTTTAAAACTTGTAGTGGATGACACTTGATGTTAATACATTTTTAAAAAATATTAATTCATTAATTAAATTTAATTAATTAATTTTAGTTTTATATGGGAGAAAAAAATTTCTAAAATAAATTTTTCTTTGTTGACCTAAGTAGGAATTGACTTTAAATTTTGTTTTTTATATTACTTGTTTTAGTAAAGATTTAGATGATTCCAGTCCACGGTCATTTTGGAATATTGGACTTGAAGTTGTGCATATCACCGATAAACACCAAATTGTAGAGAAAGGGTGTCAACATAGTAATGGGTTTATTTTTATAACAGCAGAACAGAGAATACCCTTCATTAGGAATACAATGATAAGAAATTGCCAATTCAGTATTTTGAAGAGGCTGATGAAGCTCGCCAGGAACAGGCGATCAAGCCGAAATGGTGAAAGTAACAATTCTACTTTGAAAGGTGGCGAGAAAAAGGATTTATTACATACTAGTCGACTTCGGCGACCAGCTTGTTCGCCGGGAATATGCTTTCAATTGAATCTTGCATCATTTTATATTCATGGTTCTCTTAAAAACGTGATTTTAAACTTCATATTGTGGTAGATATTTAACCTATGTTCTATTAGTGACCTTGGACCTCTTCTGTTCATTGTCTAGATAAATGTTCCTAATGGAGTCAAATAACTGACCATGTCACGTAACCTCTAATTCCATGTTGTTGGCACTATCTTCACTTTCTTATTCCTCTTGTAAAATATGTATTTGATTTCAACATTAAAATGACCATCTGCATGTTAACTGGATTAAAACATGCTGAGAAAAGAATGAAAACGTAGCAAGCATAACTATTCAGCTTAATGGGATATATTTCTTAATGTAAGCAAAGCAGTATCTCAGAGAGCTTGGTTTACAGATTTCACAAAAATGTTGACGAAATAAAATATGAAAGCAAAATATATTACGATATCTCGGATTACAAAAAAATGAGAGAAATATGCAATTAAATATTTGTTTAAACAATGGAAACAGATTGAGTTGCGTTGCAACAATGAAAAGTATTGTTGCAAATTATGTCAAAAAGTATTATTAAAAATGTAGTAAAATTCGAGAAAACATGTACAGCAACTTAATTGATATCATTGGTAAGGTAATTTTGCGCACTTTCAGATGGAATGATTTTTGTGCTGTAATATTTTTGGAAATTAAGAAAAAACGACAAAATTTTGCTTAATTAAAATTTCAAAAAAAGGGCTCCGGGGTGCATATTCCCACCCTCCAAAATACAGGGATAAGATTCTTCCGCTTTTTCGCGAATTTCCGCTTTTTTTGTTACTTTGAAGAAAATTCCGCTTTTGTCTTCTTTTCTCTCAAAATTCCGTTTTTTTTTTTTAATTTTTTTTAAATTTTTTTACCTCAAAAATTTGCTTTTTCTACCGAAAATTCCGCTTTCACACAAAGAAAAGAAACCTTCCTATCTTTCGTTTTCGAAAGAAAATTCTGGGAAAATATGCTCGATCGTGCGGCTTAACTCCACCAGCTAGGAAACTAGCTGATTCATCTACTGACGAATCAACATTATATCAGCAAGCTCTACAAGGATGAACAATCCAACCTTCAGTGCCATTCAAAGTATTAAATACCACCTTTTTGCAGAAAACAAAACCTCTGTGGTATATTTGGCAAAAAAAAAAAAAAAAAAATTTTTTTTTTGCATGATTGGGGAAAAAAAAAATTAGTTGGAAACTTAAGGTCATCGTGTAAGGCGTACCAAGATGAAGAAATAAAAAAATGGAACAAAAGCAAATAAATAAACTACATAAAAAAAGAAACTCCTGTCAAAAGAGGCAGCTAAAAAGCTGTGTGCAAATGCAACAAAAAAGCAGAGAATAAGACATAAATAAAAAAAATAAAACATGATTTACCTAGGCATTCCAGAGATAGTGTAGTCCCGGCAACTATGCCAGTAATTAAGCAGAGAGATACTAATGAAGACTGTGCAAAAACTTTAGCCTCTACTGAAAATAAACTTGCAGAGGATGCAAACACATCCTTTATTGAAGAAAAGTCTGTCAAAGATAGGAGGCCTCCAAAACAAAGGGTGAAGCGTGTTAATGGAGATCTGTTACCAACAAAAGCCACACAATTAAAAAAAACGGAAGAAAACCACTTCTTTAACAATTAAGGAAATGTTTCAAATAGCAATAATGTTAAATGAATCTGTCATTGTAACTGTACAATATCTCGACCCCTCTTGCTTTGTAAGGTGCAAAATCATTGTGTTGTAACTTTTGCAAAAATTTATAAAATTAAAACAGAAATCAGTATATGATACATTATTATAATTCATAAAGAACTAATACACTTTACACAATTGCATGAAGCAAAAGAAATTATTTCTCCTTATTTTTATTTATTTTTTGAGCTAACTTTTATCAAAAGGCTATTAAATATAATTCTTCTCGGACTTCTGTTGGGTGTATGTTGAATTGCAGTGATGTACAGGTGGTAAATGTTTTAATGTCTAATTTTGTATTTTCTGATGCACCTGATGATGTGTTAAAACTTGTTTGTTAACTTTTAATGTGAATGATTTAATAATAATTTAATATTCTTTTTCTTATTTATACATACTGAGTTATAAATAATTAAGTTATTAACTATTATAGTGTAATATTTTCATCAAGTTGCATGTTCTGATGTTTTACTTCTTAAAACATCTTTCGCGTATAAATTATGGTACAAATGTTTTGCTCGCGTATGATTTCAGTCTTTTTGCCAATCTCATCCCTGAAAATATTTTTGTGCCAAATTTCATAGCTCTAGGTCCAGCAGTCTGACCTGTAGAGTGCCAACACACACGGACATTCTCCTTTATTATTGGTAGAGATATGTCACTGGAGTGTAAACTTCTAAATGTAGCGTGTTAAATAATAGTTGAATTCTCTAAAAAATTAAAGGAACAATTTTTTCTTTTTCACTCATGTTCCTCCTCCTCTTTGACTGTGACGAAAATATTACCAACTTTGAAATCTTTTCAAGAGGTTGTAAGTGTTCAATATTGAATAAAAGAACAAGGCATTGTACACACCTCATTTAGCCTGCAAACCCTCAATACAAAATGTTATTATACATGTATATGTTACCGACAAAATTTGAAATCCAGCATTCTATACAATGCCTAAAACTAGCCGGCAATGTATGAAACGATTTATATTTCACACATTTCCTAGGCATTCTATAGAATGCCAACTGGCAAACCGGCAAAGTATGAAATAAATCGCCAATTTGATTATATAAGAAATAAAGTTAACTGCAATTCAAAATTAAATTATTTGCTTCCTTGATGTAATAAGTAGATTCACAATTTATTTTGTTTTCTTTAATAAGAAAGGCATAAACTTTGATATGAAAACTTTCATTTTGCTTTACGAATTTTGAATAAAAGACTTTTTAATGGTACTCTTATTATTTTTTCTAAATAACATTTGTATTTTTGAAGAATGCACGCCCTTTTAAATAATAGCCTTATTATGAACTTTTTTTTCATACTTTGTCTAAATAGCATTTGTCATTCTATAGAATACCTAGGTATTATATACAATGCCTAGGAAAAAGTATATAATAAATCTCATATTTCATACTTTGCCTGAAAACGCCTGGCATTCTATAGAATGCCGGCATTTCATACATTGCCGGTAACATATACATAAGTACAACTGCTTCATTAAGTAAAAAGAGAATTTAAAAGGTTGCCTTTTGCAGTTAAACTGGTTTCTAATTAAAATCATCGTATCATGTGAAAGAATGGTCAACATACTTTATCATGTATTGATGCACCAGATTTTATGACGTGAATGTAGCATTGTGTTTGACATTTTAAATTATTATTTAGATTGTTACCATACACCCGGTTCTACCTTTGTCTAATAATCATGCAATTAATGTGACACAAAATTAATTAAGCTAAAGTCATTAATAAAGGGAGAGATAATTCCAATAGAAAAATATATTAGTAATTTTATTTATATAAAGATATTATATATAAACTAGATTAAATTAAATCCCAGGGAGTAATGACAATGAACACAAAAAATAGACAATTACTAGCTAATCAGTTTGCATAAAGTACATCTTAATCACGTAGAAGTTCAGATTAATGCACTTCAACCGTTGACGCAGTGCTCGATATGCAGCAAAGCAATCCAGCTTTCTAATCAGTCCGTTTAACATACGACTCGTTCCCCATAGTAGTTCAATTGCTGCGCTTCACCCATCAAGGTGCTGATTTGTCACCTGCTCAAAGTCCATCTACTCAAGTGGTTATTTCTCCAACAATCTTTCTCATGTGACCTTCTGTAAATCCTTTGTAAATTAAAAATTCTTTTTTCCTCCCCCCAAACCCTATCCATTCAGCTAACGACAGCAATTTGTGTTGGGTTTATGTTTGTGTAAACCCAAATATGAAATAAACAAGCTGAATTTAAAAATAAAATTCAAGCTTTTATTAAGCATAATTAAAAACTATTAGATTCAATTTCAAAAATGCACAACATGTCTTTCTAGACATCTACCAAGAGATTCATGAACAATCTGAAAACTAGATAGAAACATTTCAAACATAAGTAAAACTCCCCCTAACTACTGAGCACGCCCAAGCTTAGACACACCCAATAGTTTCTGAGCATGCTTGCAAGGGTGAACACCCACGGTTAACTGAGCATGTCAGTCAATGCATCTCAATGGCTGCTGTTTGTTTACATCAGACATTGAGATGTAGATGAAGGTGAGGAAAGTTTAACTTACTTTAGATTAACACAAAAATAATTTGTAGTACTTATACATTTAAAAACTTATAATTTTGATATATATTAATTTAAATATGGCCGAAACAAAAATTAATTTATTTAACAATTTGCATCGCTGACTGACCAAGTGGGAGGTATCACGAGAACTTTCTTGTAAAGCTCAAAAATTCTTAAAAGGGAAGGGCAAATGATTTGTTTTGGAAAATTCTTGAAGAGAGCCACTTTTCCAGTGCCCTGCGATTTCCATAAAACTCTGGTGTCTTTTCTCTCTCTTACCCAAATAAACATATAAATTCAAAACATTTGATAACAGCATCCAAGAAAAGAAGATAACTTTCAGTGGAATGTTTTTTTTTCTCTACCGTTTAGAAATATGAAGAGTCAAATCTTACTAACCTGTACTCTTATGAAGTCTTGGTCTGTTATATAAAAATAAATAAATGACCTTTGTGGAAAAAGAGCAAATAATCATTGACTTAAAAATTATGTTCTATAAAAATTTAAACTGCAGAATGTTAACCCAAATTTTAAGTATATTGATCAAGCACTATCAGTTTTATAGTAAAGGAACAGAAAGGTTAGGCTGAATTTAATAAAATAAGCAGAATTAAGTTTGAAATGTAATGAACCGAGCTTAATAATAGAGTATGATAATTCTATCAATCATTAAACTGCTTTAAGTTTGTCTTATGAATAGATTCAAAAAAAGAAAAACCATCATTAAGAATTATCACAAAAAGTTAACAAATTTTAATATATGTTGCATTACGAATTATGACTTAAATTATATTCAGAAACAGGTTAGAAATCATTAATAGTCATGCTCAAAATTTGTGTTTTACTAATTGAAACTGAAAGGGGGCAAGTTTTAATACTCAGTTGGGACTACTACCATAAAAAAGTACAGATGAACATGTTTCTGCTCAATAAATATTAAATAATACCAATTTCAAAGCAAATAAAAATTTTAAAGAAAATAAATTCACTGAAATGCTCAAAAAAGCGCTTTATTCATCAAAAAATAATGAGGTCACATATTCCATAGTACATATACAAATTTACAGTTATTTAAACAAAATACACATAACAAATACCAATGCATTTTATGTATGAAATTTAAATAAATCAATGGAAATGTATGTATAATTCAACATGCATGTTTAAATCACTGTTTTTGAGATTAAAATGCTACAATCGATAACATAGTTCTTTGATCACATTTATAAACGTTTACAAGATTTTGCTAATACTGGTAGTTTTAGCTACTATACTTTGTATTTTAAAATCCTTTCGAGGATTGTTCTGGTTTGACCTTTTCTGGTCCCTCAAATAAATTTAAAATTAAAACCAACTTAGTAAAATATCTTTGTTTTAAATTGGACAAGAATATGACGTAAAAATTATACAAGCACAATACAAAATACAGCAATTTTGTATTTAAAAATAATATTCGATATGAAAAGAACAACAGAATCTTACTCGGTACATCTGCAAACAGTCAAAAGTCATTTATTACCAAGGCAATGCTTTTATAATTCGATTATAATGTTAAAAAACTAAATGTCAATAAAAAAAAATCAACAGTTCATTTTAAAAACTAATATTAATACACAATGCAATAAGAAGGATGACTACTATCCTCAAAATATTTTGGTTAGATATATGAGAAGTATGATTTATTTCCCAGCTAAGACTAGATTAAAATGTATGATGTATTTTTAATCATTCTAGACAGTTAACAGCTTAAAAGAGAACCTCAAAAGCTATTTGTAAGAATTCAGAATTAATATTCCAAGCTCTCGGTCTATCAGCCAAAAATTATCTCGTATATGAAACTCAGAGTTTAGCTTCTGAAGAAAACTGCATCTAAATTCTGATAATGAATGACATTTTGTAAGACTACAGTAACTATTATAGAAACAGTGACTGATGAGATTGGAAAGACACTACATCAAAAGGAATTTGAATTGTAATCCATAACTATTTGTGTTGAAAAACAGTTTAACAATATAAAGAAGTAATTTGTATTGAATCACATGTAGCAACTTTATTTCAAGAAATAATAATCAATGTTTGACCAGTCAAACGTTTTTATCTAAATTCTAAAACAGTATTTTTGGTATTATCAATAAAAATTAAATAATTATAAAACATCAGATATAATATCAACAATTGCAAGTATTATACTTTTTATATATAAAAATTCAGTTCTTACATGGTAAATATTTTAAATGACAAACCTTTTTTTCCCCCTTGCACATATATTTTGCAAACACAATTATAGTACAGCACTAATAACTGATTAAAGCATTAAAACATTCACTGAGATCTAACTCCAATCGAGATTTTTGAATCTGAAAAAAAATGCATCTGTGCATCATTTATAAAAAAATTTAGTGTTATAGATATAAACTACATTTTTGTTTCAAAATTGGCGATAAAAAATAATTTAAAGCAAAAATCAACATATGGCACATACAAGACTGTATTTTAAATAAAAGGATGGAACCAGTAGCTAATCCAGGATTCAGGTCTGGGGGGAGGGGGGCTGAGGTCATAAAAATTTTGTATCATAGTGACGAATGTCAAACCTCATGGCTTATATAAACCAAAACACTTTAACTTTACAGGCTTTCCTCTCCTGACAATAAGAATAATAAAGAACACTACAATACTTTCAATAATTTAATAAAAAACACAATGAAATAACTAGCCAAAAAATATTTTCGACCGTGTCAACGCTACGAGTACAAGTGGAATGACTAGAAAAGTAGGAAAATTTTCGAGCCTGTCAAGCCAGAAAGCAATGTTGTCACGATTTTATTATTTTTAAAAAATGAAAATTAAGAAAAAAACAGTTGAAGGGATTTTAAATAAAATCAAGAATTTTGGTTTAGGTCTGGGGGGGATGCAGCCCGATAGCCCCCCCTGGATTCGCCACTGTTATATGTTACAAGTATACATATTTAAAAGAATGCTTTTCAACGAAATATTAAATTTTATGTGCCTATGATTGCTTTTAATTAAATAAAGT
>BGPR01010778.1:30568-51113 GCA_013235015.1 Araneus ventricosus
CCCCTGGATTCGCCACTGGATGGAAAAATTGTATTAAAAAAAACTCACTAAATCTATATTCACAATAAATAACATCAAAATTTATAATTTCCTTGGCTATTTATTTATGACAAGTTTTTGATGCTGTACTGTTCTAATAAAATAATATCTAATATGTCTATTGTTAAAAACAATGCAATAAAAATATCACCCACACTGTAAAGTGTTCAATTTATTTGTATTCTTATGTAATTGGAATGATTTGGAATGTTTCTTCCCCAACATACACATTACAAAAATTTACTTCTGCTGTAAAACAATTTCTGTTGATGGCTTTTCTTAAAAAATATTAACTGTCTGTTTTCAATACCATATACAAGTTTCATTTTAACACTTATAATCATAATTTCCAAATATAAATACAGTAAACTCTCCATTATCCGGCATTCAAGTATCCGGAAAGCTCCGCTAACTGGAAAAATTAGAAAATGAGTTTTTCTAAAAATTTTACGTCTGCGGGCCAAAATTTAGCACGCTTGCGCGCCGTTCCATTCATGCAGGCAATTTATTTCTGGAATGCAACATTCGTTCCACACAGAGGGGCTTAGAAGAAGAAAACATTCAGTACTATGATTTACACAGACTTGTTTTATGGAGGTTCAAAAGCAAAAGTGAGAACCCCCAAAAAATAATAAAAGGTGGGGGGGAGGGTTACTCCAGATTGGTAAGTCTCTTTCTTTTTCCTTTATTTATTTACTTTCCAAATACCGGCAGATGTTGATTCTAATTACGTAATATCATGTGCAGGAGAATTGGAGGTGCACGTATTGCACAATAACCCTTGTGATCTTCTAAAAGATAATTAGTTTTGATATTCAATCTGGGATTTGTTTATGATCACTTAAAAGAGTTTTATTATGCTTGCTGAGTAGAATATTTTTAAGTTTCGTCGGCTATTTTTATATGTTTATATTTTTACAATCTATATATTTATGGTAAAAATTCGGCTACAGATTGTATATATATATTTTTTAATCATCAATGCTAAATTAAAATCTTCATATGTTTTGTAAATACAATGTTATGGAAGATACAGAAGTATTCTTAAAAATTATATTTAATGCACATTTCAAAATGACAAATACAAATTATTTGGCCGAAAAAATCCTTAAAAAAGGCTACAATCTCTCCCCCCCCCATTTTTCCCATCACACTCAAGTATCCGGACTCTTCAGGTATCCAGAAATCGGAGTTTCCCGAGCATGCCGGTTTGTTAAGCTTTTACTGTAAAATAATACATATATTCTGAAATAATAATAATGCAATCTACAATAACACAAACTAAAAGCTCAAATGAGGGAGAATAAAGCTGCATGTCAGCTAGGGATGGGGAAAACCTAGCGGTTTTAACCGAAAACAGTTTTTGTTTCGGTAAACTTTTTTTTTTTCCGAATATTTTTTGTCCCAGTTATAACTGGTTATTTTTTTAAAATCCAATAACCAGGTATGAAAACCGGATTGGAAGGTAGGCTCAATTAGACTAAAATTTACCAAGTTATGAAGCTTTGAATTCATCATCTTAGGCCAATTAACAACAACCACTTCGAGGCGTCTGTTGTTTGGCGGATTACTGAAAGAGTCTTTATGAATAGATAAATATTGGCCAATGGATAATGATTTCCTGCAAAAACAATGTTAATAAAAAATTTTGCCTACAAACGGTGTTATTTTTCGATTAAAAAAAAACACACACACCAAAAACCGGTTATTTTGAGCTGTTATTACAGTCAGGTTAAACCGAGGGTGAAAAAGCCTGAATAACCGAAAACCGGTTAAGTTCGCAATAACCGCCATCCCTAATGTCATCTACTCCTAATTCTGACAACAAAGACCAAAGGAGTTTTCTTCTCACAATAATTCTGATTGGCAGTAAAAGTGGAAATACAAACTTAAGCATAAAATATTAAAGCATGTATATTTTTAGCAGCTTTAAAATATAAAACATTTTTATATAAATAAGACTCGATATATATACAAAAGTTCATATAAAAAAAGATGAGATTTATAATGCATTTTATAACAAAGCCAAGAAAGCTGCATTTCAGAAATTTTATAACTTCACATAATAATTAAATTTCAACTAAAAAAAATTAGGGTACTTTTCCGTTAGCCGCTGACAAGCGAAAAATCGCCAAATGTAGAATTCCGCCACATTTCTTACAACCATTCTCTTGGCGACTTGGCTTGCGTTTAGTGCACAATTGGCGACATTTGCGCTCGTCTAACGGAAAATCGCTTCGCTCTTGGCGACTTGGCTCACTTTTGGTTCACAATTGGCGACATTTGCGCCCGGCTAACGGAAAAGTACCAAAATTAGCTTTCATATGATAACTGAAATCGATTCCAAATATTATATGGAATGCATTGTATAATTATTCATAAAAGATGCGATTCTGTGAATTGAAAAATTTTACACATTTGCTACAAATTATTCAAGATGATTTAATAATTTTCATTTAAAGCCATTATCAAATATCACTATGGTGAAGTAGAAAATCACATTTAACTACACCGATTCAGTAGAGAAATCAAAATGGACCAAAATGCTTCGGAATTTTTTTTTTACAAAGAATAAAATAATTCCTATCCATGTTATAATAAAATAAATTACGAGATCATGGAACTAAATAAAATAATACTTTAACAGCAAGTACACTTTAAGTAAGTATGCATTCCATCGGCATAGCATGTTTAATATAAAAATTTCCTACACTATAGTTTTATCTAAAGATATAACTTTTAGAAATAAAAAAAAAAAACTTTTAATACAATCTCAAATATAGATTATATTTCAATAACTTATGCACAGCTAAACATTTCTTAAAATGACTAATTAATATATTTATATATACATTTCAAATGCATTAACATTAAAGGTAACCGATTTATAAAGTTCATTTATAATTTCATAATCATACATCAAATTAAATATCTTAAGAGTACATTTTGCAAAAAATACAAAAAAATTTAATACATGAATTAATAGTATTGTTACACAAAGTTAGAAAACTTCTGTCAATATCATAAAAAAGACAAAATGAGATCATTAAGTTACTAAAACTTGTCTAATTTACCGACTCTTGAAAATAAGAGGTAATTTCCACAATAAGACTTATACCTCTTTAGTTATACATTGTGTCACCTTAAAATGTAGAACAGGGGTTCTTAAACTTACCTCCCTTGGAATTCTTTTATAATCAAAAGATTTTTGGCAACCTTTATTTTGTATGAAATAACTTACTAAATGAATAACTAAAGCAAGTAATATACCCAAAGGCAAAATAAGAATAAAAGTGAAAAAATACAAAGAAAAATAAATGATGAGCTGATTCAACTCAAAGCAAACAATCTAATTGTTTTAGCCGACCGATGAATAAATATGGGAGAAAAATAAAAAATGTTTTGACACCATTTGGGAGGATGGTTCAGAATTAAAGAACTCTAGTTGTAAAAGAAGAAAAGGTACTAAATTTTTGTAAACGAGAAAATTCGAAAATTGTTAATTTGCATTCTGTTTTTGCCCTTTTTCTTTATTCTCTTCAATTTTAGATGAGAATTTCTCTGTAAAGCCATATTGTTTCATCCTTTGGAATTCGGACTTTCAGAAAAATTTTCAATCTAGAAGTGCAATCGACTCCCTTTGAAGTATTTTAATAAAGAACTATTTTTAATTCATAGGTGACAAATTCATTAAAATATACTGATAAATAGCTAACATAACAAACAAAATATTATATATTAAAAAAATGACTAATATAAAATAAACAAATACATGAACACTTATTTTAAAGAAGTATCTTTGGCAACTAAAAACTTTATCACATTTACTTTGGTTTCATGGAAACCAAAAAAATGACTAGCCCGAAAAAAGATTCAATAAATGCATCTGATTTTTTTTAATAAATAATAAAAAAAAGTTTCAAATCTTGGGTATCAGTACCATCCTAATGAACAAAAACCAAACACAAAATATACAACCTTGCCAGATATATGCAATATATAGCATGCTTTCACCCAAAAGTCGACCAGATATATAGATTTAACATTTCAAGATAGATACCCAATATTCTATGAACTCATAGATATGCTGGAACAAATACACAAAAGGTTTGAATATTCTACTCTTTGGCTAAAAACTGCATTTGTACTTTAACTTAAAGCTACCAACTAAAATCACACCAAAATAATGGGAGAAAATTTTCTAATGACAAGTTAACACTCTTAAGTCACAAATTTTGATATGGAATTTATGTTTAATTGTGTATTTTGCACTACAAATTGCTCAAGTACAAATGAAAGGCCTTTGCAGTTTTACTGCAAAATTCAAGTAAAGAAATAAAAAGAGAAAGAAATTTTAAATACGAGTTTGTATATGAACTCATCCACCGATATAATATGTTACAATGCTTTTAAAAGAAAAAAGTCTATAAATCTAAAGAGAAATTCAAAATTGAAAGAGATGGCAAAAAGGAATCTTAAAAATTTTCCCCTTTTAAAACAAAAAAATATCACTTATTCAATGGACCAGTTTTATTTCACTCAAGTTTCAGAAAGCTAGCAGCGCGAAAAAAACTTAGAATTACATTTCAACTAATTGAAATCTACTTCTTGTTGAATCAAGAAAAATAGATTTTGGGGGTTGTTTTTACAGTAGCTTAAGCTAAAGAAGAAATGCAAATGAGATCAATATGAATATAGAACGCTAACAGCTTCACTTAAATGAAAGAAACAGACCTTTAAGGATTATGGCACACTCAACAAACAAAACATGAAATTAAATAAATTTTAAGGTAACAACAGGATTTTCATTGATCAGTAAAGAAATAAATCCTCTATAAATTTATGAAAACAAAATACGAGTTTGATCTGGATGAATTATTCAGTGGAATCCAATCACTGACTCTGTACTTTAGTATTGACACTTCCATTCGATTTTGTCTCCAGTATCCCTTCCGCAGACTGCTTTAAGCTGGACATCATTAGAGATCGGACTTTTTCTGTCAGCGACGGTACATCCTCCGATGTCAAATGCTCCGTCTTAATCCAAGGTAAAACTGTGACCGTAATGGTACCTAAACAATTCAGGAAAGATCATGGAAGCATGTTCATGCATGGTATGACATTTTAAGAATTAATAATTATTTAAAAAAATAAAAATTTTAATAGACCACGTTTTTAAAGCGGACTAAAAAGTATAAAATAATTTCTTCTAGCCCCATACAGATTTAAAACGAAAAACGTGGGGGGGGGGGGGGGACTAATAGATAATTGATGCATAAATAGTTTATTTCAGTCACTAACAATTTTATTGCAATGGAAATGATATGAACTGTTGTTCAAGTTTTCTCAACGACAGCTACTCCCTACACTACTTACTATTAAATATTGCATGCGCCCCACGTTTCTCGTTTTAAATCTGTATGGGGTTATAAAACTGTATGGGGCTAGAGGAAATTATTTTATACTTTTTAGTCCGTTTTAAAAATGTGGTCTATTAAAATTTTTATTTTTTAAATAATTATTTTCTGCTTTTTAGTCTTCTGTGTGTGAAATTTTGTAATCGATTTTAAACATCTTAATGAGATTATGATGGAGACATGTGGCAAATTTCAGGTTTATTTCAGTTTCTCTTCACCTGATCATAAATAGAAAATTGTTATTTTCCTGAAAAATTAAGTTATGTGACGCAGAGACCTTTGAGATATAATGAAAAACGTACTGCGCATGCGCAAAGATATGGTTAAAATATGGGGTGCTTCGATGGTCCCATGGGCCATCCATATCTCAAAAACCAAATCTGTAATGTTAATAGTTTTTGAGATGTAATGAAAAAAGTACTACGCATGCGCACAGATATGGCTAAAATATGGGGGTGCTTCGATGATCCCATGGGTCATCCATATCTCAAAAACCAAGTCTGTAATGTTAATAGTTTTCGAGATATAATGAAAAACGTACTGCGGATGCATCATGCAAAATATGAAATGACAGACAAGAAAGCAAATTAATAATGCATTGTCATCTCGTTCTGAACTATGTTTAGAGTTTCAAGTCTCCAGCTCATCGGGAAGTTAGTTTAAAATCGATTGCAAAATTTGTACCGAACAGACAGACAGACAAGAAAGCGAGTTAATAAAAACGTGGTAAAAAAGGAGATAAAGGAGGAAAAAGACCTTAGACAGGGTTCATACTGTATATATGATAGTAAAACTCAGGAGTTTCTAAGGATTTTTTCAAGAGTACAGTACAGAAAATTCAGGGGATAACGTGAAAAAAAAAATTAATTGTAGGGGAGAAGAGGGTAGTGTGGACAATTTTTATAAAATTGGCAGAAGTATACTAAATATCAATTCTCCCATCTTTCCCAATTGCGGTGACTCGGTACTCTTTCGGCGCTAAGTAAGGTCAGAAGTAAGAATTACAGATTCCAGCGACTTTCTATCAATAAGGAAAAACGGAAACGTCATATTTTTATGTTTTATCATAATTTTAACTTTTGCTGCTCTTCGATTGTAATTTTTCAGGAGACAAAAAGAAATATCAGGATAAAAAACACGATTTTCAGGAGTTTTTCAGGAATTTCAGGAGGAGTACAAACCCTGCTTAGATACATCAGGATGACCATCATAAGAATATTTCATGCATTATTTTGAATCAACTAAAGTTATCTTAAAATAGATGAAGGGAAGGAGAAGATTACGTTGATATATACATTAGAACCCCGGAAATCTGAACACCTTTTTTTAAAAATTTTCTGAAACATTTTAATGAAAAATGGAGGAAAAGTAACAATTATGAATCAGAAACAAAGCTAATGTTTATTCCTAACTTAAAAGTATTCAAATTGGTTTTTAAGAATGAATATAGCACCTTAATTAGTAGAAACAAACTTCAAATATCTTCTTTTTACCCTCAACTCGTTTGCCACTGTATAGTACGAATCGCCACATGCTCTTTCCGTATGCTTTCACAGAGCACCCAGAGTCAATACTCAACTGCATTTGGTATACCAAGAATATTTTACCAAATTTCCTGGATAATACGAATTCCCGGGGTTCTACTGAACTATGCCCCAGGCACTGTTTATTCCCGGTGCACCACCGAGTGTTGGCAAAAAAGCTTAAATGAATAATACTCAGTTGTGCTTACAGTACGCAACATGCTTTTGAAAACAAGAAAATAGGATTATCCATTTTATTTGATAATTAAATTTCGAAACTGAAAGGGAAAAGGGAACAAGTAGCATAAATGTTAAAATAAAAGCACTAAAACATCCAATTACATTTTATTTACGTCATAAGATATACTTGTCAATAACAAGTGTAATTACTAGTTATAAATTAACAGACGATTTTTTTTAGGCTCTTTACCGAGTTATATTCCATTTTGAAGCAACATGAGGGCTATTTTGGAATGAATCCCTTCAGCAGTGGAATCTGGTTTTAAACCTGGAACCCTCTGGCTCTGAAGCCACTGCGGCCTGACCACAATTGAAATCTTTGAAACCAGATAAAATGATGAAATTATTTAAAGACAAGATTTTGCCAAATATGGAGGGGGGGGGGGCAGTTCTTGTGGGTTAAAATATGTTTACATGAACAGATGAATTGAGATTCAAATCGGACCTTAACTACACAGAAATCTGATGATAACACTTCAACCCATTTTATACTCCATTCTGAAAAATTCCAAGTCATATGAATAGACTTGACACACACCAGCACTGGATATCTTCAATTCAAAAACGAACCAAAAATTCTCTAATTATAGAATCATAACCACTAGAATTTTTAAATTACCAAAGTTCCATTTCAAATCCAACTGGTTAAAAGAAGTGTCAACTTGCATAGGATAATGAGATCACATTTAAATCAACAGCAATTTAACTGAATTAAAGTTTTCACAACTACAGGTGGAAACTTTTTTTTCTTCTCTTCGATTATTACAGTTTGACTCCAAAACTGGGGTGGGGTTCCCTACTTTCAAGCTACCAATTCTGTTCTAAAATATACTCCAAACATTTTCAAATAAATACAGTACACTTGAGTTCACAGTAAATTATACTCACCTCTGTCAAATATTTTTTTACCAATACTATAGAAATCAGTGTATTGTGAGAAAACTATTGGAACAATAGGAATCTAAAGCAAATAATAATAAAAAAGAATTAGATAAGGTAATTATGATAAACAATTCTTTTTTGCACTGCTTTTAAATGTTAACAACTATGAGAAAACTATACTAAAAAATTATCAATTTAAATAATATGTGGATCAGAACCTAAAATGTAGCACTGAAAATAGCATACACTTCCCATAAAGTTAAGTGCTATTATTATACACATTAGGTAATATGTCATTATGAAAATTGTATAGATTTCAAATTTCCTGTTTAAGCTCTATATACAAGTAGTTGTAAACAATCTATCCTATTAAAATTCGAAAGTAAACAAACATATGTATCTATGTCCTATCTTCTCATGAACCACTGAATCCTGAAACTAGCCGTAAGTACCAAAAGATGGAAAAAAATCCAAGGAATCCATTTCGACTATTTAAATTCCGAAATTGTAATTAGTTAAAAACATATTAATTAAAAACGTCAAAATGAATGAATTCACATGCTGCCATATATTGGCAGCATGGTGAATTGATTTATGGCGGATTCTTTCCCCCCCTATTATTAGTTTTCACATCCAGTGTTGCATTTTTTTTATTTAACGGAAGTTGGTATTTCTTTTTGAGCGAGCTTCTGTGTTTGGATTTATTAACAATGGAAAAAAATAATTTTCATGCTTTTTTTTCTTTCTTTTTTTGTATTAAAGTGCTTAACTTCGTAACGTTTGTTAGGGAAAGTAAGTGACAATATTTGTTGATTGTAGAGAAAAACGGAGGAGGGCATATGAAAATATATGGATCCCAAGGTCTCACGTGACCTCACTTCTCTCCGCCCGGGAATATCCTATTATTCGTGATAGCCCGTGCAACACCGGGCCACACAGCTAGTGACAAATAATAGTTGTAGACAAACACAAATCCAACAGTGTAGTAAAATTTATAGTTGTAAAATAAATTATAAATTTTATTGTATTTACATTTACTTGTCACTTTATGTTAACTCTTAAAAATAGAGAAAGATATCCAATATTACAATAAGAATTATAGATATAAGATTAAAATCATAGATTTCAGATTTAATAACATTTGTTATATTACAATAGGAATGATGTTTGAAGTCTGGCCTTGACACTAAAATGCGCTTTCTGATTTAGGCCAGGGAGGGATATGAAATATTTTTAACTTGATTATAATAATGCAAAACAAAGTTACATGCAGTTTCAACTTTTATTTTCATTTTTTGAAGTAATTAAAACAAGTCCGAAGACAAAAGATAGATTCCTTTAGTTTGGAGATATAAGGAAAAGAACATTTTGCACTCTATTTTCATAAAGATTAGAGCTGCAAGAATGAAAGCGGGTGGAAGAGACTGCAAATGACGAGAGCTTTCTTACAAGGGGTAACATGCATAGGTTAAAACATACTTTAAGTTAGGAGGAGGGGAGGGGAGGAAAAATCACTTTTCAGCTCATAACTTCTAAGCAATTTCAGCTATCAAACAATTTTAAATAAAAAAAACTGTTCGTTATGATAAGGCGATAATTCGCCTAATTTGAATTTTCTTTCTTTTTCTTGTGAATCTTCAATTGTAAAGGAATTATAGAGAAATGAAAATTTTAATCCCCAATATTTCCACCCCCATTGAGCTGGATACCCTATCTACGAACGTGGCTGAGATTTTCACTATCCTTACAACATATCCCACACCGGTTAAGATCATATCAAAATTACTCCATTTATAATGTTTACAAGATAACACGGGCATTATACATATATAAACTTTTGAACGAAGGGTGGTTTTGGGTTTTAGGCGAAGATATACAGAAATTTTCCAGAAGTTGCAAAATGCGAACCATTTCAATAGGGAGATTTCCTATAAGGAATCTACCTAAAAATGAAAAGTATGCAAAACTTCTGCAATGCTAAATTTAGATAAAGAATTTTCATGGAAATAAGTATCAACATTATCAAGTTCTCTATAGAATATCACATCATTTGGAGATACTTTGCATGCAAAACAATTCTCCATACTGTCCCAAACCTGTGGAAATTGGCAGCTCAAATTTTGTCCCTGCAAATTTCTAAACTAACCTGCTAAAATCTAGGTCAATTAGCAATTTATAAGGCCAGAAAAGCAGCGAGCGAAGAATTGAGACAATGGGCACTTTCTTTCTCGAGAGTAGCAACTGAACTATTAAGACAGAAACTTAAAACTGAGTTTTTTACTTAAACAATAGAAACTATAGACAAAGACAAATCAAACTGACAGCAGACAAAAAGCTATAAGGTATATCCTAAGGCAAGCTATAACATATGGCTATAAGATATGATCCTAATGCATTTAAACATAACTTGCATATTTCACTAGAATTCTTTTAATTATAAAAACCAATATTAAGTATCCAAGAACTTTAAAATTACACTTATTTATCTTTGGTTATTGGCAGAAAGGAATACGGTAACCTGAAGATGTAGAGAAACACGCATCATTTATCAATGATACAACACCACTTGTAACTTTCTGCATACTGTCAGATTGAATTGTTTTTGACTACAGCAATCATAAATTATATATACAGTAAAACTTTGATTAACCACCTGGACCACGGCTGTGACAGATAACCAAATAGACGGATAACAGAAATCTTTAGTTACACATGCACAGTAACACGATTTCATTGCTGGCTTGAAGTGAAAATAAAATCCTGTACTTTTCCGTTAGCCGGGTGCAAGCGAAAAATCGCCAAATAATGTAGAATTCCGCCAAATTTCTTACAACCATTCTCTTGGCGACTTGGCTCGCGTTTGGTTCACAATTGGCGAAATTTGCACCCGGCTAACGGAAAATCGCTTTGCTTCTTGGCGACTTGGCTCGCGTTTGGTTCACAATTAGCAACATTTGCGCCTGGCTAACGGAAAAGTACCTAAAATCCTTTAAAACTGAATAATACATACATACTGTATCTAATTTTGCAAAACAATCAATATAAATTTCAATATAAAAGTAGAAATATACAGAAAATGATGGATTAGATTATTTTAGATGACGGATAACAGAAGCCGACGCTTAAATGAGTGATGGTTAATCGAAGTTTTACTGCACAATTCAAAGTATTTAGATCAACTGTTGCAAGCTAAATATATTTCTTATAGCAATTACTTTTGCTTGTGTTGCTATATGAAACGCTCCTTTCTTGAAAGGAAGCAAGGTTCCACTGTCATTTCTAGTTCCTTCAGGGAAAATCCAGAGTTTTATCTAAAAGAAATAGTTCATAAAAAAGGATTATAATAAAGCATTTAAGCACAGTTCAAAGAAATCACCCTTAGTAAAGGAGGATAAAATTTATAAAATAATGAATTTTTAAAAAAATAAAAAAAAAAAAAAAAAAAAAAAACCACTCTGCCCTTAAAAAAATAAGACTATCAGAGTTAAGGTACCAAGGTCCAGGATTACAGTTGTTACCAAGAATACTGGATTGTAGGTGAAAACAACTTTATCAAATAGGGATGTCACCAAAAATTTGCAAGCAGATGAAAAAGTGAAAAAAAAAAAAATAATAGTTCTCTTTTAAAAGAAACACTATAAAAAACTTTTTAGAAATGTCTCCCCCTTCTCCCATTTTGTTAAGTAACTATGCGCTAACACAGAGAAATAAATTTATTAACATGCAGTTGGCACAATATTAGTTCGAAACACAAGTAATTATATGTTTTCGTTTATTTGGAAAAAATGACCATGACTAATAAACTGTGCAATACAGGGATGAGATTGGCAAAAAAGCAAAAAGACTGAAATCATACGCGAGCAAAAAATTTGTACCATAATTTATACGCGAAAGAAGTTTTTAAGAAGTAAAACATCAGAACATGCAACATGATGAAAATATTACACTATAATAATTAATAACTTAATTATTTATAATTCAGTATGTATAAATAAGAAAAGAATATTAAATTATTATTAAATCATTCGCATTAAAAGTTAACAAACAAGTTTAACACATCATCAGGGGCATCAGAAAATACAAAATTAGACATTAAAACATATTTATCACCTGCGCATCACTGAGATGCAACATTCACCTAACAGAAGTCTGAGAAGAATTATATTTAATAGCCTTTTGATAAAAGTTAGCTCAAAAAATAAATAAAAATAAGGACAAATAATTTCTTTTACTTCATGCAATTGTGTAAAGTGCTCTTTACACGCTTAGTGCTTTTGTGTCAAGTAAGCTCCTTATAAATTATAATAATGTAACATATACTGAATTCTGTTTTATTTCTTTTATTTTTATATTTATTTTCAAAAGTAACAGCACAATGATTTTGTACCTTATAAAGTGAGAGGGGTCTAGAAATTGTACAGTTACAATGACAGATTCATTTAGCATTAGTGTTATCTGAAACATTTCCTTAATTGTTAAAGAAGAGGTTTCCTTTCATTTTTATATTTGTGTGGCTTTTGTTGGTAACAGAACACGCTTCACCCCTTGTTTTGGAGGGCTCCTATCTTTAACAGATTTTTCTTCAATAAAGGATCTGTTTATACCCTCTGCAAGTTTATTTTCAGTAGAGGCTAAAGTTTTTGCACAGTCTTCATTAGTATCTCTTTGTTTAATTACTGGCATACTTGTCGGGACTGCATTATCTCTAGAATGCCTAGGTAAATCATCTGTTTTATTTTTTATTTTGAGAAGATTTTTTTAATGTCTTATTCTCTGCTTTTTTGCTGCATTTGCACACAGCTTTTTAGCTGCCTCTTTTGACAGTAGTTTTTCCTTTTTTTTATGTAGTTTATTTATTAGTTTTTGTTCCATTTTTTTATTTCTTCATCTTGGTACACCCTACAAGATGACCTTAAGTTTTCAACATGTTCATGCAAAAAAACTTTTTTGCAAAATACCCCACAGAGGTTTAGTTTTCTGCAAAAAGGTGGTACTTAATACTTTGAATGGCACAGAATATATTGGAATGTTCATCCTTGTAGAGCTTGCCGATATAATGTTGATTCGTCAATAGACGATGAATCAACTAGTTACTTAGCCGGTGGGTTCAAGACGCATGGTTGAGCATATTTTCCCAGAATTTTCTTTCAAAAACGGAGGATAGAAAGGTTTCTTTTCTTTGTGTAAAAGCGGAATTTTCGGAAGAAAAAGTAAATTTTTGCGGCGGGGAAAAAAAAAAAAAACGGAAATCCGAAAGAAAAAGAAAAAACGGAATTTTGAGAGAAAAAAACGGAAATTTCTCCAAAATAACAAAAAAGCGGAAATCAGCGAAAAAGCGGAAAAATCTCATCCCTGGCAATAACAATAGCATAATATTAATCTCCTCATTTTTGATATTTTCACTCACTCAACTTCTCATTTTGAAAATTTATAACATAAATTAGTAGGCTTTACTACATTTTACTTATTTCAATTTGCAACATTTCTAACAGAATATTTGAAAGCTTTGGCCTGTGAATGAATTCATTTATGTTGATTAATATAAATGAAATAAAATGCATAATGATTAGTACATCACAGACTATATTAAATATTTGTTAATTACATGGTTAAAGGGGGGAAAAAAATACCATATACAAGACAATTTTAAAATCAGCATTCTCTATCAGCAGCTTATTATCATGAACAGATCTTCATTTAATATCTTTTTAATTGAAAATAGTGGCTTGGTATTGGATTAAAACAATCAATTTAGATATATTTTTAGTCCTCAGTTTTTAGCTAAAACAATATAATATTAAGACAGGGACATTAATGATCTTCAGAATATTCCATGAAGAAAGGGACAGAGAAATTGAATAATAACAATATAATATTAAGACAGGAACATTAATGATTTTCAGAATATTGCATGAAGAAAGGAAGAGAGAAATTGAATAATAAACTTATATCAAAAGAGAAACTAAAATAAATAGAACTGCCCAAATACAAGCTAAAAGAATAACAGAATTCTGTAAATAACCTATGGAACTAAATCTGACATATTAAAAGAAATTATGGAAAATTGCTAGTTGGCAGAAATTTGTCTAACACGAAGAGAAAACAGATGAAACAGTTTTACCTAAAATTTTGGTTTGCCAACAGCATATAGAAAGATTTAAATACTGTTACTGCCTAACTTCTCATAATGTTCGTTATGTCTCTAGCGATGTTTGTGTCTATATTGTGTCTTTTCATTATTGGTACGAGTTAGTGCCGAATCTAGGATTCAGCTCTGAGGTCATAAAACTTTGTATTGTTGTGATGAATGTCAAACTTCAAGGCTAAAGTAAACCAAAACTCTTTAACTTTATAAACTTTACTCCCCTGACAATAAGAATCATAAAGAACAATACAATGCTTCCGATAATTTAATAAAAATTACGATGAAATAACTAGCCAAAAAATGTCTTCGACCGCGTCAATGCTACAAGTACAAGTGGAATGACTACAAAAGTAGCAAAATTTTCGAACCTTTCAAGTCAGAAAGCAATGTTGAAACGTTTTTATTATTTTTTTTTTTAAGAGAGAAATTAAGAAAAAACATTTGTAATGTGTTAAATTAAATCAAGAATTCTGGTTTGGCTCTGGGGGGGGGGTCTGTAACCCAATAGCCCCCCCTCGATTCGCCACTTGTGTAAGTGCAATCAGTGTATGTTGTGTGAGGCTCGTTTGAGCTACGAGTTTACGTTTAGTGAAAATAAATTAACCCTATTAGCAGCAGAGACGATCTTTTTCCATTTCTAAGGCTCAGTTCAAAAGCAGATAGTTGGTATTTATATGTATATTTTCTTAAACAACCATGGATAAAATATTCTTAAGATTCCAGAGATATAATTATATACAAAGAAGACTCATTTACTTTAAAAGCTAAGTTTTCTATCCTGAAAGCTACAAGAGAAAAATACTTGGGCATTCAGAGGGTTAAGCATACAGTATACATTTTTTCTTGTCTTTGAGGTTTGGTCAGTAATGATGATGTCATCTTTGACACTCCACAAAATATACACAAAAAAACAACAACCACCTAAATTTTGATATTTGCATACTTTTTGTTCTTTCAGTTCTTTTACTTTCATGTTGAGAGTATCTCGAGCCCTTTCCGAATTGAATCTGTCGACAAATATGCATCCTGCAAGCCAGCAAAAGATGCCAAAGGGTCCAGTGAACAGAAGTTCCTTCTTCAAAACTGGTACACAGGGGTGAAAAAGGGGCCAAATATACATCATCCCTGTAATCAGAGTTACAAATTATTCAGAAAAATCGGCCACTATGCTTTTATCATAATAATTATAACTTTAAACCAAATTTCAGGAAAAAGAGATGAAAATATTGCAGAAAACATCAATTCACTGCAGAAAGATAAAATGTAAAATTCTTCAAGCTATCATCTTAGAAAATCTGAAGTTAACAACACAGGTTTCATTATCGAGAGAAGTGAACATGAACATTTTGTTAAATGTTAAATACACAAATATTTATATTATGCAAGCACAATTATATTTTTAAAAAAGAGAATAATACAATGGCAATTAATACAAATTGACACACAAAATAGGATCAAGTAAATATTTTGTAGAAATAGTAACTTCATGTAAAAGCGCTCAGCTAGTAATTAATGTCTCAGAAGAGGAAGCTTAGAAGCCATGTGATAACTCTATTCGTAAGTAAAAATGATAGGAAAATATGAAATAAAGTTGTTTAAAATAACAATGAAACAATAATAAAGAAAATTCAAAATTGCTCTTCGTATATCTTCACTTAATTATCCTTTCATATAGATGCTGCGGAAATATTGATCTATCTAATGTTAATGCGCAATTGTTCCTACTACAAATAATCAACATCATTATTTACCAAAAGTGACAATTTTAATTCAGATATATAATAAATTTATTAGTAAAACTATGAACATTAATAACCAATAATAATCACCAGCAATTGCAATAAGCATATAAAATTGTTTAGTTCTATACTTTATGACAGCTTTTGATATTTTTACATTATGATTCTGATATTAAGATACACAAATGCAAGGAAGCTATATAAAAAAGAAAAATTAAAATATCAATCTTTAAAAATTTATTTTTCATTTACTTAATTGAATATTTGTTTACACTAATAAATTACTTTATTAAAGAAAAAAAAAAAAGATGGATTTCATGATATAGACCAAGTTTATTAATTACATCGTAAAAATAATGCAGAAATGACTCTTGAGATAATGTATTTGATGATATCTATCAGGCTTCACAAAACTATTAAAATATTATTTAAAATTATATGAAAAAAAAATTGCAAAATTTATAAGTCTGGCAAATTTTATTAAAAACTGCTGCTTCATTAGGTTGAAAATTATTACAAATATTATCATGCTTCATCATCAATTAACTATCATACACTCAAACATGTACCAACTTGCTTCACACATATGTAGATGAAAACTAATATACTCTAAAACTACCTATACTTTAAAGCATGGAGTTTTTTTTAATAAATGCCTCGATATAACTTACCACTTATGTCTAAAGCACTTTGATGATTGCAAACCAAGACACACGGCTCTTTAGACTTCAAAAGTTCTTCATTTTTCACTTCCCATTTTAAGCCAAAGATCCGAGATATAATATGATGAACCATCCAAGATGCATACCTTAAAAATATATATTTGTTTACTGCATAGAAATGGTAGTTGGCAAACAGCTATAAAACGTAATGAATCATAGTCAGGAAAGCTAAAAATTCAACCATAATAAGATAAAAAAAAATTGGTACTTTTCCGTTAGCCGGGTGCAAATGTGAACCAAACACGAGCCAAGTATGTCGCCAAAATTTGGCGGAATTCTACATTATTTGGCGATTTTTCGCTTGCGCCTGTCTAAAATGTCGCCAATTGTGAACCAAACGCGAGCCAAGTCGGCGGGCGCAAATATCGCCAAAATGTGGCAGACTTCTACATTATTTGGTGATTTTTCACTTGCGTCTGGCTAAAATGTCGCCAATTGTGAACCAAACGTGAGCCAAGTCGCAGGGCGCAAATGTCGCCAAAATTTGGCGATTTTTCGCTTGCACCCGGTTAACGGAAAAGTACCGAAAAATTATACCCTCATTCTGTATTTGATTCTTTCAAAGTTTTCTGTGACAGAAAGTATGATACTCGAGAACATATACCAAAAAGGCTTCTTGTGAGTGCGTGGAAGAAATTTTTAAAAAATAAAAAAGATTGTAATTTAATGTCTCGAATCAATAAGTCAAGTGCCAGCAAAAAAACACATAAAGCTAACTCTGCAATAGTTTTAGTTTAGTTAAGTTATAATAACGTTTCCCTTTTGAAGCGATACTGGCACCCCGTCTTGAAACTTCCACACCAGAAGGCGGACATTTAGCCCCTTACGTATGATTTAATGTGCAACAGGCCCACACACATGGTGAATCTTTACTGGAATTAGGTTTCGAATCTGGAACCCTCCGGGCCTGAAGCCGAGACCTCAACACTAGACCAATATGGCCCCCAACCCTGCAATAGATCAGGCTTTTCAGAAAAACTATTTAGTAGAAAGATGCAATTCACAAGACATATAAAGTTTCAAAAAATAGATAAAGCAGCACAGATTTCTTTTCTTTTTTTTAAATATCAGATAAACAACAAAAAAAGAAACCATTTTGTTTCCCAGAAAATTTGCGGTTTTTAACAATGGTTATATATAGTTTTTTGTTAAAAAAAATTATTATAACTCTTGAGAATATATAAAACTTGGAAGCTTTTCAAGAGTAAATAACTTTTACTGTATATCTTAATTATAAGTTGTCCTACACCTATTAAATGAAAACTGCATTTCTTTTTCAACAAATCTTGGAAATAAAACTTTTCTTATCTTCTGTAACATAAGATTTCATATAATTTAACTGTTATTTCTTAACTTGCTATATGTTCCTTAATGACCTAGTGAACATTTTATTTGACAAGGCCTACCTTACAATGCAAAAAATATTCATTCCCTCAGAGAGACGACCAATGACGAAACTTCAATTTAAGCAGCCATTTGCCTGGATGTACTTCAAGAAATATGACAACAAAATACATGTTTTGTGGTTCCTGCAGTTCTTCAGTCTCAATTTTATAGAATTTCCATGATCTATCCATGAGAATAAAGTGTAAAATAAATATTCACGACTAACAAGAGCTTTAATAGTGGAGCCTAGCAAGTTCTAAAATTGCTGCACTTCTGTTTCAAACAGCTTAAGTTTTGGGCTAATTTTGTAGAAATAACATAAGCTAAGGAATAACTTACATTACAAAGAGGCATAAATTAATTAAGAGTCATTAGTTATACAGACACATCTTTGCACAAACTTGTATTTTAGTATATGCAACTGAAAAATTTAACAGAAAATTAAATAATAACTATAAGATAATAACTATAGCGGTGTACACTGACTGTCAAAAGGTGTTTTTATGAGTAACATTATTGTATAAAGTTATATTAATGGTTTATCCCTCTTCACACAGATTAATGAATACAAAATAAGAGAAAATTTACATTTTAAAATTAAATTTAATAAGTAATTTAAAAACACATGATAAACATAATGCACATGATAAATCAAAGGCAGAATTGAAAACTACAAATAAATGGCATTCAATTAATGAGTTTGCAATGCATTTCATTTTAAATATTACATTTTCAGAGAAGCCTTCAAAATGAATTATAAATATGATAAAATCCCCCCCCCCGGGGCCTAATTATTTACATCTCTATCATGATTAGTGTTTGTAATTTATAATGACCTATATTTCCTTAACCAACAGATATATAAAGTTAAATTTGTATCTTGTTGATTTCAAATTATGCGGCAATGCCTTAGTTATGTATGTATGCACTGGGCACACGAATAATCTCGTACTTAAATATCTATAAAACTTCCAAGTATGAAACAAAGACAGACCAAAGAAAGAAGACCAACTGAATAAAGATGAGAACATTAAAAAAAAAATTATAGTAATAAAATTAAAAGATGATAGATAATTCTGTGCAGCACCTGTATAATTGCCAGCTAAGAATTTAAAAAAAAATGCTTTCAGTACTTTCCATCAGCAAGGCAGTAGCTAACATACATTCAAATGTGCCAAGTATAACAACTATATGTAGCACAATAAATATATGTATATTACCAGTGGTGTAGTTGCAAAATAAACAGTGCCAGAACACTCTAAAATCGGTACCGGAATGCTCTAACCAGAGTGACAAAATTTGTGATGTTTTAAGGCTGGTTTCACAATTTTTATTTATTTCTCATAAAAAAAGCAGTTTTGCAATGGTGTTCGGGTTCCACTACACACTTGTATATTACCAACCAAATATACAAAGTTGGTGCAAAATTTCTTGTCCCGATTCCTTTACGATGTATTGTAGCCATTTCTATTAAAACAACATTTTCTGCAAATATTTACCCTTGGCAAAAACTACTTTCTGATAATCATTGTATATCAACTGAGGTAATCAAAATTTCCCTTAACATAAAAAATAATAAATTTTTGAGAGTAAGAGTACATATTACTCACATTATCAAACCAAATCAAAGGACTTTTGTTAAACATTTTTTAAATTATAAGTCTCCTAAACACTAATTAAATCTGCCTACTTTTGATAATATTCAAAATAAAGTCAACACTTTTTTTTCTCTTTAACAATCATTTGGTCAGGAAGATAGTAAACATATACGATGCTTAAATTATTTGATTAATAAGTTTTATTATAAAATATTTTAAAAAGTACTTAATTTAGCAAGAACACTTTGTTTAATACAATCCAGTAATATATCATTACTTTTGTTACTTTATTACACATATTTCTTTAACAGGCACTCCAGTTAAAAGTTTTGGAAGTTATATTCCTATTGCAGACAAAAGAAAAGGAAGTAGTTTCACATTCATTAACGAATAGTTCTTTTAAAATACTTTTTTGTAAAAATTTCAAAATTCAATATTTTTACAATAGCAGCAAGTAAATTCTGTGTGGAGAGGACAGTTTTCTATAAGTGAAACCTTAATTTATAATCAGATTACGGCAGAAAAAGCTAATACAGTATATACAAAATAATGTCTCAATGAAATTTTTCAGTCGAAAACAAATAATTTGCCAGTCTTAAAACTAAGTCATTTCTTTCAAATTATGTTTATATTAAAAAAGAAACAACTTACAATAAATTCCCGGGATCTCCTGGCTGGCATGACGAGAATGGTACAGCGACAAGAGTAACAGTAAATATAGCAATATAATAAAATCCTAATTTTACGTAAAATTTTATTGACCGGCTGACAGAACACAAGAACATGAGTGTAACTACTATGAATGCGAAATAACAAAATAAATTAACAACAGCCATGATTATATATACACAACT
>BGPR01010779.1:8038-51111 GCA_013235015.1 Araneus ventricosus
TCAAATGACTATGTAATTCAGTGTAAGTATTTTCAAAAGCTAAGGTATATGCAGTGAAACAATCATTATCAGAAGTGCCTGAAACGCAAATATATCAGAAGAGCACAGAAGTAAAATAAAAAGTAAGAAATCATGCTTATTCGTCGTAGGTTAATTGCGTAACATTTCTCATTGCCACTGACTTCAAAGCGAAGAAAAAGCGTCTGTAATATTGCAAAATTTCACGCAGAAAATTAAGAAATAGTACTTGCATTTTTTTTTCTAATCTCGAAACGACATTATTTGGTTGTCGGCAAGTTTTCAAATTGAGATTACCTGAAGATGAAATGCAATACGCTGAAATGTTGCAATCATAAAACTCTCAACTAAGATAAGCCATCAGACAAAAGATAGTGACATGCTGTGGCTTATGGGAAAGCTCTTATACGTAAGATTTAAAAAGACATTGACAAAAAATTCTAAATATTTTATAATAAATTCTACAATGATTAATTTTTTAAAAGTTTTTGAATATATATTTATTATTTTGGCATTGTTTTCGCCTTTTATTGAGTAGTTTCTCGGCAACGTAGAAGCTTTGTACATTTTTTAATTCAATTTAAGTAAATATGAGAATTAATCCTTTACAGGACTAAGTAATTTTCGAGTCCCGTAATAATATATCCATATTTCATTAATTTTTTATCAAAATTTTGGCGTATATATTTTGTTACATAGTGACTCCTAAGTAATTATAAATATTTAAAAAAATTGAAATTTACAAAAGCAAACACCATGTTATCATATGTCGACATTCGGGCAACATATTCGGGAGGGGGCACTTAATTTTGACTTGAAGGTGATTACCAAGTTGGGCAAATCCATCTCATAATTTTAAGAATCTATCGTAAAGTGAAATCCATGTGGAAGAGTGGTAACATTCGAATTGAAATTTGTCTCATCAAGTCGTCATGTCTCATCCAATATCTAAAATAATCATGAATAATCCTTTTGTAAAATTCTTTCTATGTGTTTCTGACATATACCCGAAAAAAAATTATCACATTTGGTTATGAGAAACTTCCAAAAGTATGATATTAAAAGTTGCCTTTTTTTGATAAACTATTTTTTACTAACTTTTACAACAGTTACTACTGCTATTCTTTTTTAATATACTATACATTGAAATGTGAACTAAATCAATTATAAAGAAGAAAAAAGAGTCTTCACTTTACCCCACGCGTCCACTTGATAGGCATTGCAACGCGCTACTAACCTGATGTTACAGTGCCTTATTTGTTAGCAACACATTCATGTACAAGTATTCACCATTATTACACACATACCAACACATTGTCACACACATTCACCACAGACTCTCTGCCGCAAGCAACATCATGGTGGTACATGATTATAACATTCTTGCAAGACTCTAACTTTAATGCATTGTTGCATTAAATGATTTTGCAAGTGGCTTGCAGTTAGCCTCGTTAGAGAATATTGGTACGCAATTGTTATTATTTTTTAAAATTCTATTAGTGTTTCGAAAACAAGGAAAAAAACACTTTGAATTATATAGTAGTTTTTATATTGATATTCTCGTATTTACTTATTTAAAAATCATTTCTTAATTATTTCCGTACTTATAACTTTTAGGTAAAATTCGTTAAAATGGTAGAATTCTGGGTATGAGCGATAGCACCTGCGTTTTCTTTGCAATATTCTTAATTTTACACATCAGAATGTAGAATTACAAAACATAAACTAATTATAAGAGGAAGCATACAATAAAAAAGATTCTTCCTGCCCCATATTCATATGTCACATTAAAAATCGAACATTTCATAATTCATGAATGGAAAAAGAACTGGAACCAACACGACTCAAATTCTGTTGTCAGAGTCAGGACATTCATGGACAACACATTTTGAATCGTTAATAAATATTTAATATATAGAGGGGCGAGACTCAAGTTTGTGTGTAGTGCTGCTGAAGAATCCACTCAATTTTAGGAACCATTTTTCATTAGGCTACGTTCCACAGCACAGAACATTAAAGTTACAAGACACAAGACAAGACAGAGAACAACATCACGAGACAAGTACACAGACAAGAATGACAGAGAGGCATCATGGGAAAAAGATGGCTCCAGTAGCGCCACCTACCATAGGAAGGAGAACGCAGTTGATTGTAACAGCTACAAATATACTTTCTTAGTGGGCATGGTCCTTTTCCTGCCTATTTACATAGATTCCATCTATTGAATCCCCCAAGTTGTTCTTGTGGTCAGGTGGGCGATGCAGATCATTCTATATTTGACTGCACGCTCACCAAAGAATTCCACTCCAAGAAGTCTACAGAACAAAACAGGAAGATACACTATATCAGGACACTTTCAATTTTTTACATTTTTTAGAATTTCTCCGGAAACGATTAACTGATTGTCCTTAAACTTCGACCATGTGAAGATAGACTGTAACTCACATTTTACATTGAAGATTCGGTACTGAGGGCAATTAGGGGGCCGTCTACAAACTGATGAAGATAAAACACTTTTTGGCCCACCCCGCTTCACAGAATACTGATAACAAGATGAAACTTTCAGAAATGGTTATGTTTAATGCTTATAATATTTACAGGAATTTTCGTAAACTCAACACAAATATTTGGGAATATATAAAGGTCTTCTTAAAAAATCCGAAATTCCCCTTCTTTGTTTTGCTTGTAACATGCAGAGTTTTCTATTACACTATACGAAACTTACAGAAAAAATGATAACATATATTACAGAAACAATGTGTAAAAATTTGGAAAAAAAAATTAAATTTTACAGGAAATATGAGTAATTTTAGTAAAAATTCTTTTACTGCGCATGCGCGAAACATAGCGTAAAATTTTTTTACAACTTTAAAGCCAGATATATAGGCCAATTAATATAAAAAATTCAGTTTAATATTATTAGTATTCAGAAAGATATCGGCATTACAACGAGCAGAATTTTAGCTCCTATCGAAGAGAAGCTAAAGATGGGGGGTTGTACACAAATTGATATTTGTTAAACTTATATCTTTGAATAGTTATATTGAATTGTATAGTGGTTAGAATTTGCTGATAATTAGGCACTATAAATAAGAAAATTATTACTTTATTTATATTATTTATATGATTATTAACAAGTTACATATTGTTACAATTTTACGGCCAAACGATATTTTTAAATTAATTTCTTTTACGGCCAAACGATTTTTTTATCTAATTAATTTCTGTTCTTAAAATATTTTAATAATTTTACAAATTTATAATTTTTTATTCGTTACAAATATTACAAGTGTTTATGAGTATTCAGCAAATTTCTAACCACTATACAATTCAATATAACTATTCAAAGACATAAGTTTAAAAATATCATTTTGTGTACAACCCCTCATCTTGTGAACAACCCCTCATCATTCTCTTCGATAGAAGCTGAAATTCTGCTCGTTGTAATGCCGGTATTTTTCTGAATACTATTGACATTGAACTGAATTTTTTATATATATAAGTTGCCTTATATATCTGTCTTCAAAGTTACGCTATGTGTCGCGCATGCGCAGTAAAAAATTATTTACTAAAAATGCTCATATTTCCTGTTATATTCAAAATTGTTTTCCCAAACTTTTACACAATACTTCTGTAATATGTCGTCATTCTTTCTGTAAGTTTTGTATAATATAACAAAAAACTGTGCATGTTATAAGCAAAAAACAGGCGGGAAAATTTCGGATTTTTAAGAAAACCTTTATATCTTCCCAAATATTTATGCTGAGTTTACGAAAATTCCTGTAAATATTAAACATAACCATATCTGAAAGTTTCATCTTGTTATCAGTATTCTGTAAAGCGGGGTGGGCCAAAAAAGGGTTTGTCTTCATCAGTTTGTAGACGGTCTCCTAATTGCCCTCAGGACCGAATCTTCAATGTAAAATGTGGGTTACAGTCTATTCTTCAAATGGTCGAAGTTTAAGAGCAGTCAGTTAAACCTATCCGGAGAAATTCTAAAAAATGTGAAAGTATCCGGATACTTTTAGTGGGCATGGTCCCTTTCCGGCCTATTTATATACATTTCATCTATTGAATCCCCAATTTGTTCTTGTGCTCAGGTGGGCAATGCTATTATTAATAATCATTATATATTTGACTGCACGCTCACCAAAGAATTCCATCTCAAGAAGTCTACAGAACAAAACAGGAAGATACGATTTAAAATTTAATGCATAATAAAATGGCAATCAATGAAAGCATATACCATTAGTAACAACATATGCGATTGACTTAAGGGCCCAGAGTGAAATTGCCTTTAACCCTACGAGCGGCTCAAACGTCTTTTTCCGTCTTTCATGTTCAGTTCAAAAGCGGTTAGCTCGTATTTATATGTATATTTTCTTAAACAATCATAGATAAAGTATTCTTAAGATTTCAGAGATATAATTAAATGCAAAAAAGATTGACTCATTTACTTTAAAAACTAAGTTTTCTAACATGACAGTTAAAAGGTCAAATTAATTGGGCACTCAGAGGGTTAAATAATATTAAGACATCTAAACTCTTTTACCTTAACACCACTGATTAAAAAACTGCTAGGTGGTTGTCCCTCCGGTCCTAAGATTTTACCATTTTAATTACGGAGTTAATTTTAGCTCATTAAATTGTTTTTAGGTTAATCCTAAACTTCGTAAAATTTTTTAGTGTCTCAAATTTATTAAGCATTCACCCTTGGGGAAACGCAATCGATACCCTTGTTTCTATCCTTTTTTTTATTATGACGTGGATTTTATTGTTTTCTGAACTGATGAAGAACAGCGGGGTCTGTTTTTAATGCCCCCTTTATAAGATTTTTAATGATACTTTACAAAAATTTTTATTTCCTCCTTCTTTTTACTGGCGTATTGTGCTGAGCTTATACTTGTATTTCACTCCTTTGGATACACTCTGGGGGCCCCTCTTTTTAAGTATTTTGAACGTTTTTATTGTTGGACTCCAGATCTGGTGATTACAATCAGACAAAATTGGATTAATTTATGATTCTCTCCAAAGGGTTTTATCGGTTTTTTTTCCCTGTGAGTTTATTAATTTTATTCTTATTGTTGTCCCTTTTCTTTTGCAGTGTTTTTAACGTTCTGTTCTGTGATGTTTTTGTGTGTGTCGACTCATATTGTATTAATTAAATTTTCTTTATATTTCCCCACCGGTCTGCTCCAGTCCTTACACCCTTTCGAGTAGGCCGGACCGGTGTGGGTTAAAAAAAAAGATATTTCAAAACATAAAGGAGAATCGCCGAATCTAGATTGAACCGGTATCATAACTTCAATCCTATCAAATATTTGGGCCGTAAAATTGGCAAATTATGTTGTAACGATGTGCTTGTGGTGTACGAAATCATTTTTAAGAGAAAGAGATACGTGGCAACAGTTAGAGAACAGGCATTTGATTTAGGTATCATCCATTCATTGCTTTAACAAAAGCGAAAAAGACCTTATGAAGTTTTAAATTAAGTAGGAAGATACGTTATTATATCCCGAGACAGGAAATTTGTTTCATTACAATTTACTATAATAATTTATTAAATAGTTTAAAAGATAAGGTTAGGGAATTTTTTTGTTGTCCAAAAGTTGCCTTGACTGGACCGCCAACAGATATCTACATATATTGGGCTGTTTAAATCAATGGAATTATTATCTTGAACTGCAGGAATAGCTCAGAAAACAGTAATCCACTCTAATAGTTCTCATAAATTGGAAATGAAACAAGCCAAAGCAATAATAATAATAATAATAAATAAATAAAAGGACTCTAAAGCCATCAAATGTTGGATCAAAAAGAACAAAAACTCAGAATACATATCATTTTCGAGGAAAGAAAGAAAAGAAGTGATAAAGTGCATAAAATGTCATACTTGGGCTCATGCATTGTGAGCTGGTGTGAATTTGAGAATTAAAAATTATTTTTTTTTTTGCTTTAATTGTGTGCTGAAAGAAATTGGTGGTCCAACCTAGGAAATCAGTTTTCTTAATTGGACCGATGACACAATTTTTAAGCCATTTTTTTCGTACTTTAAAGTGTATTTCATAAAAGTTAATTACATTGTTCTGAAGATAAATAAACTAAAAAAATCCACCCCTTGCTGTAAAATTATTTCTCTATCATTATACATAAAAAAATGTCCAGATGTTTCAAATTCGGCAACCATCCCCTAATCGTTATGATTAAACTTGAGTCGTTGTAATTCTGTTGAGTTCATTATTAATTAATACTAGCAGGACGCGCACGTCGTTGCCCGTGGAACCAAGAATTCAACAAAATGAAAAAAAAAGAAAAAAAACCTCCCGCAATGACATGAAAAGTTTTGAAAACAAAATGAAAACAAAAGATACACATTACCGATTTTTCTGCTTATTTTTTTTTTTCGCGCTGCAGTACAGAGTACGTTAATCCAAAACAATATTACAAAATTAGAACGTGAAAATGATTATTACAGAAAGCAAAATATAAAATCTAATCCGAAAATAATAATCGAAGTCATTCATTCAGTTGAAGGTTATGACGTATCCTGCGCTCTGCACCGTCAACCAATCAAAATTGCCAGCAACGTTCCGAAGTGCCGCGCGAGGACACTCTCTAGAGGAAAAATATCTTTCACCTGACCAGAGAAAAATTAATTAAAAACAACGGGGAAAGATATTTTAACCATTCTTATTTCAAATCCGACAGAATCGTTGCAGTTATAAGCTGAAAAAAATTGAAAATAATAATAGTGTTATTAGAACGTTGGATGTAGCAAATTTAAAAACAAAAATAAAATTTAGATGGCAAAACTTACTATTTCTAAAAAATTTCTCAAAATTCAGTAAATTACTTTTGCATCGATTGTTTTTCACCTATCATTAGAAAAGATACTACAGCCGTAAACGTGCCGAAGATGTCCCAAAACAACACAAAACATTAAATAAAAAATTTTCTAGATTAAATTTTAAAATTCCGGCTTCGAGGTGCATTGAGTCACCATTACGACTACCTGTGTGCCAAATTTCATGCCTGTAAGTGCGATAGATTCGTCTGGGCATCGCACACACACACGCGCGCGCACACACACACAAACATTGCCTTTTATAAGTATAGATTTGTAGGTTTCACATTACCGAACCTTTATACCAATGAAAAAAAATTCGATATATAGAAGGTTGAGGGATTTATGACAGTGGTAAATAGAAGTAATTAACTCTAAAAAAGTTTTAAACAATTTTAATTGCTTATTTCATTATGTGAGAAAATTTCTCACCATGAAAGAAAACCAATTTCCCCCCCAAAATAATGTCAAATTTTCCTACAGCGAAATCCTTGTATTAACCATATTCAAAGTAACTCTGAGTAATTTCAATGAACACCGTGTAAAAAATTCTGCATATTAAAATGCGAATACAATCTCTTACTCTTTCAAGGCCTTTGGAGCAGGCGTCATCAAATTGGAGAAACTTATCAAAGATGATTGATTAATTATATGCATTAATATACTCCGATGACAACTGAACAAAGCACAGTTTTCAGTTCCATGGCATTATGAATAGATAGATACGAGTCTTCATTTTGACAAGGCATTTGAATAATGAAAACAAGTTATTCTAAAGGATGCTGAAGAGTAATTATCTTTTCCAATGGTAAATTAATGGCACTAGCATAAAAGTTTCTGTGTATTCTGCTTATTATGGTTCATTTATTATTTCTAATAATAACTCCATGTATTTTTGGAAAATAAAAACAATTTTATGACATTGTAACGTATATGGCAATGCATTATGATATCTTATTTTTATTTATTTTTGTTGTTTATGTAGTAAAAACATTACTGAATATTTTTTTAATTCATTCTGATCAGAGATTTATCTCATAATTGGACTGAAATAATACCCTTGTAGAGCAAAAATGAAAAAAAAGCATTTAGAATAATGCAGAATGTTACCATTAAAAGAATAATAAAAATCAAACGATAATAAATTGAAAGGTCTAATATTTAATACTTGTTCAGTCATAAGAGACACACCAAAGTATCGAGCCGACTGATTGCTCAAATTCTAGACCTTTTCTCTCAGGTAATAACACTGATTTATAATGAAGAATAATAATTGGCACTATCTGCAAGGAAAATCAATTATGTGGTAATCCTCTGTATTGTTATGTGTTACGAATTTTTTAACATATACGAATGGTCCTTTTTATTTTCATTTTCATGGACAAATTCGTGATTTTTGGCGGTAGATTATTTGTATTTGCTTATATTCTGATATGTTTTTCTTTAGATAAGGGAAAAACTCGGATTTTTTTTGTTGTGGGGAGGGGAACGCGAGGTCTGCTGTTCATAGAATTGTAGTTACTAAACCGGAGAAATGAAAACACTTCTCTGAATAAAATCATGATACCTGGAAAAACACTGAAATATGCACGAATTCCGGAATGCGCCATGAAATTCGTTTAGATAAAAAGTTCAAAGAATAAAGAAACAAACATTGATCGATTTCAGACAGAATAGACAAGCAAACGAACAAAGAAAAAAAACCGTTACATTTTCAGAATGTAGGAAAAATAAGAATAATTCTGCATGAAAGTAATTATTTGTTTCTTTATATGACTTCGATCAATATTTTCATAATAAGCAAAATTCATGCAAGTATATATAATAAATGGTTTTTTTTCTCCTTTTCTGACAATATATTATTTGCGAAAAACCGCATTTCATAACAAATATGAAATGCCAGAGCTCATTTGCAATGCTAAGAATTTCATATTGAATATAAATAAAATTATTCAGCTATTATTCGCACTTTTTATGGATTAATGCTACACAGAGGTATAATTGGTGAAAATCTATGAAGAGCATCATAAATGTATCTCATTCATTCATAAAACTCAAACCTTATAAAAGTTTTTTTTGGCAAATAACTAACTCTTTGTATCAAGAAATTATAGACAAGTTTTTTTTTCACAGCAATTGCTTATACAATTCATATGCACATTTCAGTAAAAATGATGTTTTAGAGCAGTTAAAACTTCAGTCTAGTTCATTTATATTAACGTTTTGTTTTGAAGCTGATTGAGGGTTATTTTTAATCGTGAACAAATTACCAGGATCACAGTAGATCCAGCACCTTAGTCTCCAAACTTCCATGCCACACCAACGTAAGGAGGTTTAACTTAAGCTTTAGGAGGCCTCCCGGCGGATTTAGTGGAGTTAGGTCTCGAACCTCCAATCCTCTGCACCGAAGCCGAGAACTTAGCACCGGCCTTAACACTTCTGTAACATATCTCTCAGTTTAAAACAAAATTAATTGAAGATTTTAATTTCATTTTAAGCTAAAGTTTATTGTAAAATTGCTCAACTATTTTACAATAAACTTGAGCTTAGCAGCAAATAAAATTATTGTTTAAAAGACAGTTATAAATTTAAAGTTAATTTTTAAAAGAAAAATAGTCAAAGGACAAATATTGTCCACATGCATATGCTTAAAGCAGCATTCGCATCCTGTGGGGCGTGATAACACTAAATGGGTGGTGCGAGCATATCGAAGAGAAAATATTATTAAAAAATTTGAGTAATTTACTGAAAGGAAAAGAAAAATACATTTTGACATAACAAAAACCAAATACACATTTACACTGATATAATACACTTATAAATAGGATTATATCAGTACAGCACAATGCATTTAATAATTAACTTATCAATACTAAATAAAAAATGCATTGTTGGCAATTAAAAATACATTATTATTGTATAAATTTTTATTGTATGAGAGGAGGGGGTGATGAAAATTGTTGAAAATCGGGTCGCAAACACTCAAAGGTTGAAAAACACTGGCTTAAAGCGTTATATAAGGAAAATTCGTATTTCGTACAATCTTTTTTTAAATATCTGTAGCTAAATGATAAAAATAATTAAACATTGCATGACGCATGGAAACATTTACTTATTATGCCATTTGCCACATTTCATTCAATAAATTACATGAATCATTTATTTTTCTGTCTTCCTTTACATTTAATGCGCGAAATCTAAGCACTACTTTTATGAAAAAAGCAAATGCATGAGCTGACATTAATACATATTTTACTCGATATATTTTCAATCTCTTTCACTTCAAAATATAGTAGCGTAATAAAGGTACTAGAAAATCATTCACATTCTTTCAAAATCCGCCTTTTCTTTCGATATTTTTTGAAAATAAAAGTTTCAAGCTCAATTTAAACGTACGATACTCAAAAGCGTAGAATCAAATAATTCTTGCTGCAAAAAAAGTATTTTTTGGCATATTATTTTTAAAAATTAATAATAATTCTGCATCTTAACCTTAATTCCTAAAAAATTGCAATATCATGCATTCAGCAACATTGTTAAATAAGTCATTAATTTGCCCAATGTAATAACATGATAAAGAGGATTTTTCATTTTACAAAAAAAAAAAAGGAAAGGAAAATAGTTATAATTTTTTAAATGATTTTATTATGATTTAAATAACGATGCAACGAAATTTTTTTTACAAAAACTGAATACGCCTAATTAAAACATATTCGACGATGCTGCAAACGAATCTTTATATTTTTAAAACCATTCCTCTCGCCCTCTTGTTGGGCGACCAGCCCTATCTATCAAGTTAACAAATAAAGAGAAAAAAAATAAGCCTCCTGAAGTACCTCACCTTGCCAATCAAAGCAGAAACTCTCTTCTTGTGCCTGAAGCCAATGGAATTTCTCACATGAGTCCGATTTAAAGAGCTCTCTGGGAAGACATAAAAGAGCGAACTGCTGACTATTCTGACAATGCTGCTCGCTGTTTGATCAACAAGCAGCAGAAGGTAGCATATTTATGAATAGGTTTCGATCGTAGCGGACATGACGACATTCCGTGGAGTGACGTCAATAATCGCAACGCAGGTGATGCTGGGAGTGGATGACGTTGCGCGTAGACGACGAAATAAATTTCTCTGGCGCGCAGAGAATGTAAATAAACAGAAGCAATCCATTCCTATTCACTATAATGTTATATTATATAATATTATTCAGTATAGTACAATATTATTTAATATGGTATAATATTATACAGTATTATAGGACATTATACAATATTATATAATATTATTCAGTATAGTACAATATTATTCAATATGGTATAATATTATATAGCATTATATGACATTATCCAATATTGTGAAAAAAACATTGTACAGTATTGAAAAAGTCTTACGTTTTACACTGTTTCAATATTGGGAAAAATATTGTACAATATTACTTTTTCGAAATTTATGATATAAGTCAATATCTTGTGCTACGTGGGTTGGGCCCGGATGGTTATTATTTTGGCGCTTCTTGATAAATTTGGTCCCCATGATAATCTTCTTTGTCACATATCCGAATCACAGAACAAACCGTCTGGAAAAAATTTAATTTTGATTACCAATTAATTTCGCCAATCGAAGTTTTGCCCCGGAAAAGCTATTTTTAATTACCTCCAACTGAGAATATTTCTTCAATCTTTGAAGTTTTGTTTTTTTTAACACTTACTTAGTGTATCCACTTGGAACTGGGGGTCAACGGCCTTTATTGCTAAAGGTCTCATTGAGCACATTGCAATCAATCAGTATTTAGGATCCAACTTTCCAAATGATTTTAATCGCGGCGCGCTTTGTGTGATTTTTATTGAATTTTCATTTTCTTCAAATGAATTTTGACTAATTCAAATAAGAAATGTAATCTGGAGAAATAAATACTCAAAAATCAAAGAATAAAGCAAATTAATCTTTTCCTTAAAGACAGTATAAGTGACAGTATCGGCAGATTTTCTGTGCGAGCACAGAAACTTTTAAAGGTTTTATATCGCTAAATTATTATATTTTCCGCAATCCTTCCCTTGCTAATCTGTCTGTTCTCTGATCACTTTTTTTTTATTGCGCACGCCAACCCTGCTTACCCAAAGGGTTTAAAGGGTCTCTGATCAAATTGTGAATTGAAAGTTTCAATCTCCATCCCTCACATTACAAATCTGCTTGTTCTGTAATGACTTTCTAGACATTTTTAATCTCCTGTCCTTGCACTGCTAATCTGTTTGTTTTCTAATCACCTTGTAGACAGTTTTAATCTCCTGTCCAATTGTATTATCCCCATACATAATGGCTAGATTTATTGCTTATGAGAGAAGACAGAAATAGGTAAGACCATGGACGGTAGAGAGTAAGGGTAGATCTCGTACTTGTACGATACGAAAAAGGAAGAAGCACTTTCCTGTTGCTTCTTCTTTCTTTCTTATTTTAATAATTTCACATTTACATAACACACTTCCAGCGTATTGCATCACAACATTTCCTTTTTTTCATTTTTCAGCGGTTCTCGACATTTTAGTATTTGCAATCCAACTTTCGACATCAATTTAAATCACAACCACCTGTGAATTGTTTTTATTTTATTTGTAGAAATGTAATTTTATTAATTTGTAATTTAATTTTAAACTTCAAATTGTTGTAAGCATTTAACCCATGTTCTTTCAGTGGCCTTGCACTTGTTCTGTTCATTGTCTACATAAACAAGACTAAATGAGTCAAGTAACTGTCCATATCATCAGACATCTATTTGAAAGTTGTCAGCCTCAACTTCACTTTCTTATTCCTCATGAAAATATGCATTTGATCAGAGAATTTTGTTTAGAGATTTCACAGAAGAATTGATGAAAAAAAAAAAAAAAGGAAAATCCATTAGGGTATTACCTTAGCTTTCAAACAATGGATGAGAAACATTTTGTTTAAATAATTAAAACGGTTTGAATTTCATTGCTACAATGAAAAGTACTGTTGTTAATTAAGCCTTAAAATATTTATATTTTTTTAAAAAAATTGGCAACTTAATTGATATCATTGAAAGATAATTTTTTTGATGGTGTAAAAATAAATTTTTTTGCTATAATATTTTTGGAAGTTATCAAGCAATAATATCAAAATTTTGCTTAATTTTTTAAAAAATTCTAATTGAAAATTTTTAAAAAAAGGGCTCAGAGGTACTCACTCCCACCTCCCAAAGCATGTTTATACCGAATTTCATATCTCTGGGTCTAACAATCTACCCTGTGGAGTGCCAACACTCATTCTCTTTTATTAGCATTAGAGATTCTATTTAAGGGAAGCGCACCCCATAAGTTTGAGGAAATTAATATCGCTGTTTTAAAGGCTTGCTTCGCGCATGCAATTTTGAAACCGATTCCAAAACTTTTAATTAGAGAACAGATTTGTAACAGACAATTCTTACCCTTTTCAATGAAAAAAAGAAAGAAATATCCTCATGTTGTTAAGGTGAGGAAGTTTGGAGAGTGGGGCGTCACAATCATCAGCTGACCACGATTCAAAATGACGGTCGGCCCAAAATAACCCTCGCGTAGCTTCGAAACAGGACATTAATCTAACTAAATGAATATACATCAACACTCGTATTCCTCAACAGTACAATAACGATACATCTATTTAGAAACCAATGGGATTAGAACCCCAACGATTTTCTTGCATACTTCCACAATACCTAAAAATGGTGAGAATGATAACCAAGTTCAACATCGCTATACATAATGGATCGGAATTTTTTATTTAATTTAAATTTTTATTTTTTTGATTATTGCTTTTGTTACGAAACACTTTTAGCAGAAATTGTCCACATCTTTGCAGAAGTATCTGTTCTACCTAAATTTGGAAGCCAGAAGGTTCATTAATAAAATTTATTGGCACAACTACTTTTAATTATTCTGTACTAAGCGAGCAATAAAATCTATTATAAACCATGGTATAAAATATAAAAGCAATTCCTAAACTCCTTAGCAATTAAAGAAGCTAACATTTTAGAATGCAAGTAAAAGTATAAGAACAATGAACACAGAGATGGCAAGTCACAAATAAAAAATGCTTAATGACATTCATTTATCTTTTGACTTCTTAACAAAATTTACCAAACATTTTATACTTGATAGGATAAGAAGTTTTAGGGTGTGCAAGTATCAATTCTCAAAACAAAATCTTGGCATCTTCCAGGTTTTGATTAAGCATATTTCAGAAGTTTACTAATAAAGAGTCTAGAGCAGTCAGATCACCTATTGTTTCTGCTAAAAACATAAGTTAAAATATTCTATTGGTGTTGCATATATGCAATTTATCTACAGCTTTAAAATAAATTCCTTTTAATGGCACACTCCTACTTCAACATGCAAATACTCTTTTCAAAATCTAATTACTGCAGCTGAATGGTCTGGGAGAAAGCCTTGTTTACTGCATAGCATCTGGAACCCCCAAAACTCCCTTACGGGGAAGTCCCATTTCGAAAGTTTAAAACCTGCGAGTGCTTCCTACGATTTCCATTCACTCATGAAAATGCTATCCGCATTTCTCTATGATACGGCATGGAAAAGTCCAAAAGACCTTCCCAAAATTCTTTTATCTATTTCCAATAATATGTCAAGACAACAATAAACCGATTTTTGGATTTTATCAACGACTGCCATTTATTTCAAAATGTCTCAACAATTCCAAACAGCGTTACGGCATATATAGAAATATTTGGGTTTTTTGTGTAAGCGTATTTCATATTATGCCTGACAAAAGCATGACTGCAACATAATTATTGTATATCAGTGTATGATATCAGGTAAGTGGCAACAGTAAGATGTGTGCTACTTTGAATTTGATTTTTAGAAAGTCTAGAGAGAGAGACGATTACGAGAAGTGACGAGTACGGTACGATTGAACGAATTTACGAGTACGGTACGATTGAACGAAGTTACGTTGTATGCAGTTACAAAGTGTTATGGTTATGCTTAATAAATGTTGTTTTGATTTAAAAGAAGTTTTATGAATGTCAATCGAGAAGCCAACATTTGTAATTAGTGGAGATACGTATTCTCTTCAAAGGAATAGCAAATGTGTTTGCCTGGGACGTTCATATTTCCTTTGAGAAAAGACGAGAATAGGTCATCCCACGAGCAGCAGAGAGAGACGACAGGTTTTAACCCTCGGAATAGTTAGCTATTTTTGATATTCTGGCTTTAAAGTCTTAAAAATTTGCTTTTAAATTGAATAATTGGATCGTTTTTCAGTTCAATCAAGTCTCTGAAATCTTAAGAATATTTTATCCGTGGTAGTTTAAGAAATTATACACATAAACATGAATGATCTGCTTCTGAAGTCAATACGAGAAACGTTAAAAATACGTGTAAAACACTCGGAGGGTTTATAACTCACAAGGCAGGGAAAACATTTTCCTGCTTTCAAGGGATGTGTCATGATTCTACTTACTCACAATCATAAAGTTAAGAAAATAAAATGAATTAATAATAAATAGTTTGTACAACAAAATGTATCTGTTTAACCAAAAAAAAAAAGGGGGCGGGGAAATTGTTTATCTCATAAGTAAAAAATTTGTTCGATCTAAAACAGAAATACTAAAATGCAAGTTATTTTAAATATGAATGTACCTTGGCAATACATAAGCTCAACAAGTGAACTTAAAATTTAAAAAAAAATCAGTAGAGTGCAATGCATTAATTTAAGGGTCATACTTGCATATTAAAGAATAAGAACAGATTCTTATTCACAATTGACATATTTTAATAATATTATCATTTTAAAAGCTTATTTGTACGAGTTGTTTAACCCTATGAGGACGACTGCATATTTAATGCAGTGATGCATCGGCACGCCCATGCGACAGCCATAGCTCAAAGGATTAATGTTAGTTAGAAAAAATACCATTTTTTTTTTATTTATACACCCACAAATTTTACAAGTAATTTTTTTCTGAACTGAAAGTAGTGTAATTAAATTAAGCTGAGAATGTGCAAACAAAGAGAAGTACTCAATTTTGAAACTATAATTGATGATTTTTAACATCCATACAGAAACGCACACAAATTAGTAAAATAATTTAGAAAAATAAAGCAAAAACAATATCCTTCATTCAAATGAATTTTATTACAAACTAAACAAAATATATCACAATATCAGTATATGTGTATAGAACATATATTCAATCACAGAGTTATAACAAATAATGGTTGCCAAAATAGCAAACTAGTTTTATAACAATGTATATGGCAGGAAAAACACTTTCAAAGTATCACAGTCTCATCACATTTGTATGAATACAAAAATGGTGGTTGGTGTCGATTTCCTTACAGTCTTAGTTTTTCTTAGAATTGTAAGGGATGAATATTTTCACAGTTTTTGAGTTGACTAAGTGAATTGTTAAACTCACTGCTAATATACTGCTCGTTCCAATTGCTTTTAAAATCAGAATACACAAAAAAAAATTTCACACTTAAAAATTACTTTTGAGACCTTGAAGAATTGAATAGTATAAAAAAAATCTCCAATTCAATTTAAAAGAATATACAGTCAGTAATGTAAATATTTAGTATAAGAAGTATTAAAAACAAATTCTTCTCATATAGGACATAAAACAACAGTAAAACTTCTAAGAAATTACACACAAATGAGAAGTATAAAAAAAAAAAATACCTCATTCAATTTAAAAGACTATGCAGTCAGTAATGTCAACATTTAATATAAGAAGTATTAAAAGAAACAGATCTTTCTCGTATACGACATAAAACAACAGTAAAACTTCAAAGAAATTGCACACAAATGAGTAAGATATAAAGCACATACACAAATCAATTCAAAATATGTATTCACTCAAAACTGTTGACAAAACATTTATTTAGGACAATGGGACAAATACTGTATAAGTAGACTACATATTCAGAGTACCTAAAGTAATAAGAAAAGCATACAGAAAAGCTGAAAAACATAAATGAGTTCTAAAAGACTTGTTCATGCTTTGGTCAAAATACACATTTATCTCATTTAAATTCAAATGTTTATGGCACACTGTTTTAGCATTTTTACAGCAAGAAGTATTATAAATGGAACACATTCTTTTGGATTTTATATAAAATATTATAAAAACCTTTTAAAAAGTTGTACGTATTCACAGTGTAAACACACAAATAAATCCAAAATACCTATTCATCCTTAAAACTTTTCATTACAACTAGGAAAATATTTACTCGCACATATATCAAGACATATCAAGGTATAAAAGCGCATGTCAATCGATTCAATACATAGGAAAAAGTCTTAATCATTGAGCAAATATATGAATCTTGTATTGTTCGAGAAGTCAAGTATTGCCTCATTCTTTGAACACAATGGCTACATAAGTCCACACACAGGAAAGTATTTAGTTTCTATTGAATTCTATTCATAGAGCCGGTCACTTTCTCCAGGGCATCGAGTCGTACCCCCAAAGATCTTTAAAAAAAAATCAAACAATTATGGTTTTTTAACTAATTGAATCCGAGAAAAACAGCAATATCATTTGAATCAATGTAATTTAATTGCAAATGATTGTTTTTAAGTGTTAAGAGCACCAAAATTTTTATAAGAAATTAAGAAAAAGTTTCAATTATATAATAAAAAAAAAATTCCCATTTAAAATATCAGGTATTGCAGCAATCGTTAACAGTGCAAATTATTTAACATAAGCAAGGCCAACCTAGACCATGGCCTAGGGTGCAGCCATCAAGGGGGCACACACACACACAAGAAATAACAACCAAATATTTACGAACTTTTCAGTACTATTTTGAACCGTGCATGTAAAATGACATTTTTTAAAATTACATTTGTTGCATTAAATATATTGAACGACACGTTTTTCGTCTACTGTGGACTCTCGGCTTCTTTGTATCGAAATACATTTAATGGAGTATTTTTGCAGGTGTTCATGCTATGCTATTTCATAAGTAGTGTAGTTTTGAATTTAAAAAATTTAACCAATTTCAAAGATTATGAAGATTGTATTAAAGTGTATTAAAAATAAACTATTGCATATTAAATTGAAAATTATAAATTGACTTTTCCAAGAGGGTGCACAGAATATGGTTTCGCCTGCGGCGTAGAAATGTGTTAATCCGGCCCTGAACATAGTGCATAACATCATATGTTGCATTTTCTATCAACATTTTGTTAATATTCTTTTCATTGTTTAATTATTAACTTTTTTATATCTTTCCTTTTCAAGTGAGGTAGAGTAATTAAAAAAACTGTAATTATAAAAAATGTGCAAGTATAAATATATTTATATTCAACTGCTTAAATACAAGAACATGCAACTTTAAATATGAAATTTTATATCAGAATCAGATTTTAAGCTATAAAAAACAACAAAAGGACAATTTTAATATTCCAAAAATCTGAAATAAATTAGGAATTTGTCAAAATCTCCCCGATGGTATAAACAAAAATCCAGGATGGGAGATCAGCTTTACACTTCTTACAAATTTAAGAAACTTTGTATTCCTATGTATAAATTAGGAAACTTTGTTCAATGGTAAGGCATTTGAGAACGGCCTCTGCTCACCCCTACTGCCTTTGAAGAGAAGGGACTCTTTCAACACTTTTACTGAAGTGCCAATGATGGATTGGAGGAATGACCATATTTTCAACCTTTCTGACAGAAGAAATTTCATCGAAAATTTTTGAAATTATTGCCTCAACAGAAGCAGCCTCACCCTAAGTATTAACAACCTCACAGTCACTCAAACTTGCATGTGAAGGCACCCATTGTAAATGTACTACATGGTGAACCTAGAAATTAAGATTCAAAATTGATAGGCTAGCCCTGTCTCCCACTCCAGTCCAATTTGCTACACTGAATGAAGTGTTAAATAAAAGCATGACTATTTTATAATATCCAAATATCTGAGAAACCCATCCTCATACAAAATACATGTAACATATTCCATGATGCTAAGAATATGTTCTATCTTCATAATGGGCAAACTTTTTTAGGAGTAGAAGGAAAAAAATTTGGGACAATTTTAAAACTCAATAAGGAATAGGGAAAAAAAATTCCTTCAATAATATTGCAATAAATGAAGCTGTGACTGCATTTCTAAAAGCTATATTTATTCTATAAATACAACTTTTTTGTCATAAATACAGTATTTCTACAAGCTATAAAATTTCTATACTATTATTTTAAAACAGGCAAGGTGTCGGATAGAGCCCTTGAACGGCCCACGGGCCCTAGTTTGTCCATTACTGCTATATATCATAATTTTTAGGATTTCATGAAAAACAATTAATATGATTCTTTTATTATTCCAAATTCTTTAATAATTCAATCAATTCTATAACACTAACATAATTTTAAATTCTAATTTAATTATAATTATTTAATTAATAATTTAAACATTACACATCCTTATATAAATACTTGGTTTAATATTTTATTTAACTTCACATAACATATAACCAATATAAAAATAATACTGTAGATAGGAAAAATGGAAATTTACAGCTCCACATGCTTCCATTAATAAATTACTTACGTCAATGGGGTGTTAAAATCTCGGGAGTTAAATGCTGGAAATTCTATTTCAAACACAACATCGGATGATCCCTTACCACAAAACCTATAAAAAGCAAACATAAATTTCATCTATTATAAGTTTTACAGACATTAAAACTTGCTCATTTAATGCTAGTAAGATCCAGGATATTTATTACTTTCACACCGATTTTTTGATTAAAAAATTACGGGTTACCATAAGTAAATAGGCAATTTTTTATAACACCGACTGTTTCTGAGTTCATGCATCACCGTAAATGTAGGAAAAAAACAGGTTTCCTACATTTTGATTGTCACAAGTAAACACAAGCTGTTCCTCTACTTACACATGGTTTTTTATGGATGACTACTGGTTAGTCAGGAAATACTAGTGATAAAAGTATAAACTCAAATAGCATGCTAATAACAAAAGTAATCCACAAAACTTTTCCCACCCCTTTCAGTAGCAATCGTGCAAATGGATGCATGTATATTTTTATGAGCCAACAACAAGTAGGTGACTTGGCTTTCAACATGTTAAAACTTAATTAAATCGCAATATGTATCCAACTTGGATTAACTTTATTTTACTGAACATGTCACTTTTGAATTATAATGGATATTTTTTAAATATAATGAATAATAATTTTGAATGTGAAGCTCAAGTTGAAACTGGTGAACAACAAAATTATCTTCACTTACCAAGGACATTCTCTGTCATTCTCAAGCCATGCTTTTGTTAAATATTCTTCATCCAATCTAGTTGCCAAATATGCTTCACTGTATAAGCTGAAAGAGAAGCAATTCTTAAATAACTTATGCAATTGGAAAACTGAATTCAAAAGAATTTTCATACGGAAGATTTATTTAAAAGACTTTTGTACAGAACATATATTTATTCTACCAGGAAATATAATTGTGAAAAATACTTTTCTAATGGAATAATTCAATATTTCATCTAGGCTGCTTGTTTCCAATGCTTTTGTTTGAATATTGTATAGAAAATGGTTAAAATTAATTCCTCATGGACCGCCTAAACTAGAAAGCCCTGAAATTTCTCAAAGTACATTTTCAAACTTTAGAAATAAAAATTCTATCTCGTTTCAATTCTAACCTAGCTCCAGTCAAGTGAAACATTGCTATGTTCATGTCTATCGATTTTTTATACTCAAGGTGCAGTTTCATTTCAGGAGTGTTATGATTTCATATTCAATCTTGGAACAAATTAATTCTGCAAGGGGATATCTTCACAGTGTCGAACTAATTGGAGGATACTACAATAAGGAACTTAATTATTCCTGATTACTTTCAAGAGTCCACAAAACAGTGGCACTCTACCATGTACAAGCAAAAAATTTAAAAAAATAAATAAAAATTTTAAAATAAGGTACCATTATAAGATTCGGTTATAAAAAAAATTTGAGGCAATTGATCACGTAATAGTAACTACACTAATTTACAAGACATTGAGGCACTAAGGTCAGTTCCTCACATTGCAGTTTAGCAAAAGATAACAAAAAGAACTCCTTTTGAAGTAAAAATACATCTTGGGCTATAAACATCCAACTTATAAGCAAAGAAATATTAGTCGTTTCCAATGACTATTCAACAGCCCTAATATAAATTCTTGTTCGATATCCACGAACAAAGCAAACGAGGCTGCAATTGAGGCATCATACAGAATAAGTTATCATATTGCTAAAAGTGGAAAAAATTATACTATTGCTGAAAATTTGGCATTTCCGTGTATCAAGGATGCGGTTGAGTGCATGTTCGGTCAAGACCATGTCCAAAAAATTTAAAATATTCCTTTGTCTAACAGCACGGTTTCTCGGAGAATTAAGGACATGTCTATTGACATTGAAGCTACAATAAATGAAAGAATAAAAAAGAGCCCCTTATATATATATATTCAATACAGGTGGATGAAAGCAACCATGATTCAGATCTGTCAATTTTGCTTGTTATTGCAAGATATTTTAATGCTAACGAACTGGAAGAAAACCTCTTATTGTGTTATCCTCTCACTAAAAGATGTACTGCCATTCAGGGTTATTTCTGTGAAAATGAAATAGATTGGGCTAAGTGGTATTTGCACAGATGGTGGAAAATCTATGTCTGGCTGTTATAAAGGTTTATGTGGTCGTATCAAAATAGTCGCTCCTCATGTAGTTTGGAGCCATTCCTGCATCCATAGACAAAGTTTAGCAGCAAAGCCTTTGCCAGATTCACTGAAAGAAGTACTCAATCAATGTCAAAGTTATAAATTTCATTAAGGCTAATTCAACTAACACCCGATTGTTCAAATCTTTGTTTGGAACCATGGGCAGCCTACATACTACGTTATTTTTGCACACAAGTGAGATGGCTTTTGCGAGAAAATGTACTCACAAGATTGTTTGAACCAAGACATGAAGTTCATATGCTTTTTGAAGACCACTCTTTTACGTTACTCTAAATTTTATGAAAGTGAATGGTTGCAGCAACTTGCGTACTAATCTGACAATTTTTCAGAAATAAATACACTTAATTTAGGATTGCAGAACCATTCATAATTAAGGTAACTGACAAAATTGAGTCTATGATTGAGAAGCTGAATTTTTGGAAATCCTGTATAAAAAAAAACCAGTATGAAGTTTTTGAGACACTTAATAGCTTTTTATGTGAGAACGAACTTAAATTAACAAAACAAGTATAATGGCACATTTAAAACGACTTAAGTAATCATACAGACAATATTTTCTGAAGCACAGTGATGCAGATATGTGGATTTAAAATCCATTTATTCAACGAAACGTTTTTTCAAAAGACTGAAGAACTAACAATTTCTGAAGAAGGAAAATTAATTGAACTTACCACTGATTCTTAATTAGAATCTGAATTTTAAAAAGAAATTTGATTGACTTCTGGGTAGCAGTGAAAGAAGAGTACCAAGAACTCGGTGTTAAAGCAACAAAATATTTAATATCTTTCACGAACACATAACTTGTGGAAAGAGCATTCTCGTCTTGTACATATATTAAAAATAAATATCGAAATAAGCCTGACGCAGCCCCAGACAAGAAATTATATCTTTCTTCATTTGAACCCAATTTTATAAAACTCAGCTCCATGAAACAAGCTCAAGGATCACATTCAAATTTTCTTGCACTTGAATAACTGATTATTACGAAGTGTAATTTTTAGCTAACCTTATAAGTTATTGTGAAATTATTATAATACTGTGTTTATTTGTCTTGCCATTTAACTAATACTAGTTTAAAATTGGAATGAAATATAAAATTAAAAACAAGTCCTGCAAATGCCATTAATTCGCGTTAGTTGACTCTTAAGCCAACATAAGCCCGTAACATTATTGATAAAAACTTCTTTACATAGATGGATGATTGGGGGGGGGGGGGTATTACAGTAAGCGGTATTCGAAAATGAAAAGACTAATCAAGGGGTACGCAAGGGAAAAAATGTTGAGAATCCCTGTGTTAGACCAACAGTTATAAAGATGAAATTTGAAACATACAGAAAAACTAAGTTTTACATAATTTCTCAGCATGTCAGTTAATACTTAGCACAGAAATTCTTAATGCTAATTAAATTATTACATCTCCTCATGTGACTTTTTTTATTCTGCAGATGGTATCATGTCAAAATTCAACTTCATATTTTAAACATGTTTTATTGCCTGGTTATTTTCAATTAAGAAGTTTCTTTAGTCAACACCAAAAAGTTTAAGGTTTGATCTGTTCTCTGATGCTGTGGTGTTAAGCTCTTTCCACCAATGAAATACGATTGTCCGGAAACCACTTTTTACATACATTTGTAACATAATGTATTTTAATCCTGCTGAAATACAAACGCTTCATTACACCTTGGAAAAAGTAGAAGACTTCAGTTTAGATTCAAGTATACAATTAGTATATTTTGGGGCTTTTATATTCCCCATTAATCACGCAAATTATGCCTAAACTTTTACATGTAATGTAACTCTATAAAAGTAAATGAATGCAGTGACTATGACTCACTGATTATAACTGGAAGTTTCAAGGTAGTTCAGATGCAGCCAGAATGAAAAAAATTTATCTTGGATGTTCTCCCAATATATTTTTTGCCAACACTACCAAAAGGGGAAGATTTTGATCAGATTATTTCAAATATCACTGTCTTATCACTTTACAGGAACTTTAACACGAGTTTTAATCCAGTTTAATCTCCTTTTTTCCATCCTTATCCGAGAGATAAAAATGGATTTTTTTTACGAAATTCCGAGATTTAAAAAATCTGCAGCAAACAGTCATTGCATTAAAACATAACATCACATTACTTCATTTCATTTTGCATCCACATGATTTTTTTCCATAGTCTAGGCACAGTCTCAAAGTTACTTTATTAACACTTGCGACTGTTCAGCAACTGATTTCGAGACTACCACTTTTGGACGATTTTACACCGTAAAGGGGTGAAAGGCAATGAGTCATATGAGCGATTTTCTGGAATTCTTTGTTAGATCACGCTCAGTGAAATGTAAACATCATCCTTCCATTCATCACTTTCCCCCCATTTTGATGAAAATAACTCCGCCTGGCGCACGCGCAAAAGCGCGGAGGGTTTCCGATTCCATTGCTACACAATACTGAATACCTTTTTCAGATAGGCTATTGAGCAACTGAATCTCTTCATATCATGTTTAAAATTCAGACAAGCTGCCTCTCTGGTTAAATTTCCCCCAATTTTTTTTTCTCCTTTCTAATCTCTTATAAATTGTAGTCACTTTCATTTAATAAAATTATTTTACATCCTCTTCTGGGTGACTAATTAATTCCTTGCTTCCATTAAATAATAATAAAAATAAACCAAAGCTCTTAATAGTGATCTCATAGTATACTAAGAAGTATATTCTGCTCAAGTCCAATCTATGAAATCAATAGAATAATCCTTAAAAAAAAAGACTCAAGACCAACTCTCTAAATTTTCTGACTCTTAAATTATAACTTTCAACAGATATCAAATAACTGAAAAATTGTGTTACATTTATGACTCAATTATCTTTCATTGACAGCTAGTTTTGTAGTACTACTCAAATATAAGCATTATCATGGGCCATCAAATCTCGAAAATGCATTTTTACTAAAAGGTTTCCACTATTTTGTCACTAGTCTTTGTGTTAACAGGTTTAAATATTCTTATAAGGTTTGACTCTCTTTCTCTCTTGCACACATATGATAAGAGAATATTTGTGATTTTTGTGCATTTCATGACTATTCTTCAAAGAATAATTTGTCATATATAAAAATGTCTAAAAAATTCAAGAATACAAAATGAATATAAGCCAAGAATGAAGATAAACACAATGGCACTGTATGAATACTTAAATCAAGACAAGCAACAGCAACAACAAAAAATTTAAAAAATAACTTACAAACTCATCACCAGAAAACAGCATTATTAAAAACGAACTCACAAAACAGTGGACTTTTTTCAAACCAAGCAAGTATTAATTTTTATGGTCAATTGTGTCTGTAGTTTAATTAAGGCACCTAATTATTTTTATCTTATAGATTTCAGATTAGAAAAATTACCTTTTAAAGTGAATGAACCGAACTTTTTTTTTGTATTTAATGATACCTCTGTCAAGAAGATACACAAATAACTATGAATTTCTCATTTTGAAACTGAACATGAAAAATGGAAAAATCCCCTTATGCTGCTCAGAGATTTAAAGATTCCAGGGGAGAAAAATTCTTTAAAATTAGAAAACTCAACATTTGTCAAACAAATTATATGTGATTAACATAATCATAAATGATTGAATAGCCCATCACAGTAATCAACTACAAAAATTTGTTGACTATTGACAGAAAATTTTCACTAAAAAACAATTTAATGAATACTTAAGTTTAAAATTTTAAATAAAAATTATTACAATAATAAGAGAACTGTTAATTCCATAGAAAATACTAACAGAAATCAGTTTTGTTTTCTCCCCAATTGATCAGCTAGAATTGCCATACAAATTGTGAATTCCTGCTTGTCTCCAAATAAAAAACAAATTTTGATTTATCTTTTTCATCTGGCCTATTAATTTTATCATTAAATACTAAATTTAATCAAAGATTTTACTTATAACAAAACTGTTACTTTTCTCAATTTCTATTATTTTCAAAATTATATAATTTTTTCTTCATAAAACCAAGATGTATATTTATTTGCCTTTATAATGATCATGAATGGATTTCAGTCATGTGTTTTTGTAAATAATATAATTGAACTAATACAATATTGTGAATAATATAATTGAACATGGATAATTCTTGATTGAAGAGACTGCAGAAAAGGGAATTCAACAAGTATAGCTTAATTAACCAAAGCTTGAAACAATATTTTACCGTTCAACATATGTCATCACCAAAATGTGTATGCATTGATATCAAATATATTTTTTTCCATTTGTATACGTTTAGACAGTACAGTAGAACCCCTAAAAATCCAAACTTTTTTTTAATTTTCTGAAATTTTTTACTGGAAAATAACAATTACGAATCAGAAACAAAGCTTATGTTTATTTCTAACTTAAAAGAAGTATTTGAAGTGATCTTTAAGAATGAACACAGTATCTTAATTAGTAGAAACAAACTCGGATATCTTCTTTTTACCCTCAACTTGTTTCCCACTGTACCACATGAATCGCCATGTGCTTTTTCTGTATGCTTTCACAGAGCAACCAGAGTCGATATTCTACTGAATTTGGCATATCAAGAGTATTTTACCAAATTTCCCGGATAATCCAAATTCCCCGGAATCAGAACAGAGGCCAGCCGCAATTAGTTCGAATTCCCAGGGTTCTACTGTAATTCAATTTCCGATTTAAAATGGTGAATAAATCACTCATATTAATTAATTAATGTTAAATATTACCTGTTAATATCACCAGCAAAAGGATTTTGTGCAACAGGCTGCCTATTTTGAGTAGCATTTTCAACTGGTTCCTGTTCTACACGAGGCCTAATTTTTAGAGAAAAATATTTTACAATACAAATACACAATCACTATAATTTGCCAAGTTTAAAGTATACATTCACAGCCATCTGAACACCCCCTCGCCTGGAGTAATTTGATACCTATCATAACCCTAATTAGGATTGTGAGCACCTATGATCCAACAAAAATGCTTACCTAGTAAAATAACTGAGGAGCGAAAATAGTCACCTATTCTCCGATTAACTCCTTATAATTTTGCAAACTGATGCCTTTTCAAAATAGGATTTTGCAAGCCAGTTTTCACTCTCTAATCATCTACATGATCAATTTTAATGATTACAATATAAATATAAAAGATATTCATACGTTGGTTCTGTAGGATGAACAGATATACATGTTTATATAACATTAGAATACTAATGGCTATCTAGTTAATGTCCTAATCATATTTTTACTTTTAAACAAATTTCTAAAATTATAATTAGTTCAAATTTAAAATAAGTTCAGTATAATAAATTTTTAGCACTTTTGGATCAATGGTGCCAATGGGCTACAGCCCAATTAGTCCTTTGGATAAGAGGCCTGTGTGTATCAAATACACAAAGCAATGGCTTAATTTCATTTGTTCCTTTTTGGCCAGTAATTAAATATTTGAATTAAAATGAAAAATAAATCATTCATGATAATTAATGGTAAATATTACCTAGCACTATCAGCAGATTGTGCACCAGCTTCCAATCTAACTGTAAGATCTTCAATCGATTCCTGTTTAACTGGAAGCTTTATTATTAGAGAAGGCTAAAAATGAAAGAAAATTAACAATTAATTTTTTAAACATCCGAATTTATTTACAGATATACAGCAGTTCGATTCAGTTGTATAATGTTTATTCGACTGCAAGGTCACACATGTTATTTCCAATTATAAGAGTTTCTAACAATTTCTTTTACAAAGAATTGAAAACATCTATCTAAATCCATGTCTACACATTCCTTTAAAGGGATCAAATTTGATAGCATCATAGTTCAGGACTTGGCAAGATATTTCATTACCCTATGGATGCCACACATTTGGAAGTAAAAAAAGTAAGAGGTTCATTAATTTAATTATTATTCATAGGAGTTTTAAAGAAATTAACAATGAAGAATTTAAAAATCTTTCTAGAGAAAAAAAATAGCATTCTTTCTTTTATCCCAGTATGTTCAAAATCAATAATTCCAAAAACAATACAAGTCCAGCATACAACTTTAAAAATTCCACAGAAATAAATTAATGAAGGTTAAACAATTATAAAAATCTATTAAAAAGGCAAATGAATGATGTCAATTTTAATCCAAATTTTTCTTTCTCAGCTGCTTCATCTTACTGATAATGGGATTCATTATTTGTACTGAAATAAATTTGGTTGCACTCCAAAAATAAATAGTCTTGGCAGAGTCAAGGATAACATAAGGTAAATAAGATTGAAGCACCAACAGAAATACAGGGTGCGTAGTGAGAAATTGCTGCAAAAATTAAGTACTTTTTAAGCACCTTAGCCATAAAAATTAAGCACCTTTGTACGTGCATGCATACGTCCACACACGTATTTTCTAAGCATATGATGATTTCTGTTTTATAATAATGCATAGTTTTTATTGAAAATTTAAAAATATATATTTTTTAAATTTTAATATTTATTTCTGTATTTGCACAACGTCTTCTATTGTAAAATAAAGGATGTATTTTTGATTTTACAAAAAAATTAAAAATGATAATGCAAATTGTCATTATCAAAAATTAAATCAACTTTCATAAGATTAACAATAAAAATCTGTTACCCTTTTCAACATTTTTTAAAATTAACAAATTACCAGTTAATTTGCCCCTTCGGGATAATTATTCCAGTATTTCAATATGCAACGCTACCCATTGTTGAAGTAAGAGGGAGCATGAAAAAAGGTCATTAATAGTCCAGTCAATGAAGGGTTTGAAAAAAAAAACATTAAATCATATATAGTTTTGAAAATTGGTAAACATGTTCGTTATGGTCTTCTGATGAACGTACAAAAGACCTTGGCCCTGAGTGATTTAACGAATTAACGAGAGTAAAATTCCCTACAAAAATATGCTTTTATTTTTCTTCTAGCTTTAATGGTTTCCGAGATAATGGGTCTCAAATTTTGCCACCATCTTGGGTTTTATCCCCTTTTTCTCAGTTTTTCTTGAATATCTCGAAAATTATTTAGTTTTCAAATCACCCTTGATACAACGAATTAAAGAACGTAAAATTCCCTACAAAAGAGTGCTTTTATTTATGTTCTAGTTTTAATAGTTGCCGAGATAACGGACTTCAAAGTTTGCTACCATCTTTGGATTTCATTCCCCCTTTTAAAGTTTTTCTGAAATATCTCGGAAACTATTAAAAATAAAAGAAAATTAAAAGCATGTATTTGTAGAGAATTTTACGATCATTAATTTGTTGTATTACATGTAATTGAAAATTGAATAGTTTTTGAGAAATTCAAAAAAAGACAAAAAAAGGGGGATGAAATTGAAGATGGCGGCAAACTTTGAGATCCATTATCTCTGAAACTATATATATTATATTACTATTATAGGTAGAAGAATAATAAATGCATGTATTCGTAGGGAATTTCACGCTCTTTAATTTGTTAAACCAATTGTAATTTAAAACTGAATAGTTTTCGATATATTAAAGAAACACTTTAAAGAAAGGGGGGAATGAAATCCAAGATGGCGGCGCGAGCAGCACCCCAAGGACCGGGGGCTTTTAGTATGTTCAACAGAAGCCCCTCACAAACATGTATAATTTTCAAAATTATAAGATTTAATGGGTTTTTTTCACAACCCTTCGCTGAATGTACTATCAAATAAGATTTTGTTACAAATCCATCCACTTTGAGACAAGTTATCTCCAAAACTATTAAAACTAGAAGAAAAAAAAAAGCATGCATATGTAGGTAATTGTACGCTCTTTAATTCTTTGAAGCAAATAGGATTTGAAAATTGAATAGTTTCCGAGATATTCAAGAAAAAGTAAAAAAAGAGGGATGAAATCCAACATGGCGGCAAACTTTGAGACCCATTATCTCAGAAACTATACAAGCTAGAAGAAAAATATAAGCATGTATTCATAAGGAATTTCAAGCTCTTTAATTTGTTAAATCAATTGTAATTTGAAAACTGAAGAGTTTTCGAGATATTCAAGAAAAACTGAAGAAGGGGGCCAAAATCCAATACGGTGGCGCGAGCTCCCCTCCCCAGGACCAGGGACTTTTAGTATGATCATTAGGAGAGTCCCTCACGAACATGTGCACCAATTTTCAAAATATGATATAATGTTTTTTTCATCCCCATTTTGGGCCTCCGTTGACTAGACAATAAGCATTATCTTAACATGTTTTGACACCCCTGGATCTATCTCATCCAGGATTCCTTCCCTTTCGTCGGTTTTCCTTCTAGATAGATACAGTAAACAAAACTTTATGACTATGCTTTCGATATCATATTCAACATCTGAGGAAACAAAACAGAAAATGATTTTCTTTGCACTTCTCGAGAAAATAAAGCACTTTTTAAGGACCGATTTTTCAAAATTAAGCACTTTTAAGGTGCTTAAAAATGGTTTTCAAATTTAAGCACTTTTTAAGCACTTTTCATGACGCTACGCACCTTGAAATAGCAATCGGTCAATAATCCAGTTGATTTGATTTGCTAAATTGAGATACGTTCAGAGGCTACTAGTAAGAAGACTTTTTATCAATGGGTAGCATTATAAGGGAGAAAAAATTCATTAATAGAATAAAATTTAGGCACAAACAAAATTAACAGAGACTACTTTAACAAATGTGTATGCGATTTAACCCATTAACGCCTAAATTAATTTAAAGCATAATTTCAATACATTTCTATTAAATTATGTTTAACCAAGACTAAGAAGTAAAATTAAAATCGGCAAAAAAAATTATTTTTTAAAACCTTTTTTTTTACAACATATTCAAGACTTTTGAAATACAGTAAAATATCAAAAAATAAAAACGCCTTTCTAATTCCTCGTATTACCTCAAAAATAAGTCAAAGGGAAAATAAAAAAAATTCAAAATGACAACACTTCGACTTCAAAATCTGGCTAACTGGTGGTATATACCTGCTGTTAAGGGTATAAACAGTTTAGAATTTTGGTAATACCTATTGACTTGACAAAGTAAAAAAAGAAACAATGGAATGAATTTGGTTTTATGCAGCCGCAGAAGTGAAAGGTAACTGTCGTATAAATAAGACAACTGGACATTAATGGGTTAATCTGGCAATAACCAACTCCAGAGGTAATTACTTTTCATTTAAGTTACAATACATAATCCTGAATGATGAGTACAAAGGCATACGACATGATGAATTCAAATATTGTGTTCTATCAAAAGAAATGCCTTAAACCAACTCTTTCATTCAAATGCTTCTTGACATAAGAAGCTAGCACATTTCGATACTTCAAATTGGTAATATGTACAATAAAATTAAAAAAAATTGACATGGATTGTTAAGGGAAGCAAAATAAATATGCACTTTCAAACAACTAAAGAAGAAGTTGATGAGAATCAAAACATGTCCGGAAGAAATAGAAGCTTGCCTTCAAGGTATGATGATCATGAAACATATGTTGTCTATGAAGTTACTTCTGATATTACATAACAAGGAATGGATCAATGCTGTGGATAAGAAATACTACTAAAAAAAGAAATAATTAATTCATCTAAAAATGCACCATGAATAGGTAGAAAAAAGAAAAAAAACGGTGGCAAAAAAATTGTTCTGTACAGAAAATAGACTAACATATAAAGATCATCACGCCATTTTAAGTAAACATACAATAACTAAAAATGAACTGTAATACTGAAAAAAATGAAGAAAACAATAGAAAGGAATGTTGGATATTTCCATCTGGCTTGCAGATATCAAAAAGATGTGCAAAAACTTTTATGCTCTATTAAATTTATTCTTTCACTTGTCTTGTAATGTAAAAAGGGTAGAATTTTGCATTTCTCCTCAGTGCATATTTCTTATACGATTTTTTTTTTTGAAAAAATATTCCAAACATAATGACTTTGTTTACCTCATTAGTTGATTTCTTTTTCTTTTCACCGCCTTTTGATTTCTTTTTCTTTTGACCACTTTTCGATTTCTTTTTAGTTTTTACAGAAGCCTGAAAAAAGCATTAAAAACTTTCAGATAATTTCTTAAGTAAGCATTAATATTTTGGGCGAGTTATTTAATTTTACTGCAATGCAATCTTTTTATGGTATTTTTGATTGAAGGACAAAATAAAATATCCAATAATTTAAATGGCTTTTAAACCCATGCCCAACATTTCTCCAACCAAAAAAGAAAACATTTTTTTAAATATAAAAAACTTGAATGTTTTTATTACCTCAGCAGTTGGAATACTGTCCTTTGGTGTCATCCCACTGTTACCAGAAACCTAAAAAAAAAGCATTAAAAACTTTCAGTAAACTTTATAATAAGAATTAACACCTTAAAATGGAAGACATAAACATGCCTGAAAATAGAAAATATTATACATAAAAATTAAAATGAGATTTTTCTGTTTTGAACTTCATAGCAGTGGTGCTCAAACCATGGGTTGTGAGAAAATTTTTATGAGTCGCTAAATTCAAAGAAATTTATTTGACAATAAAGAATTTAAGGCTTTTCTTCAGAGGGGGGTGCAAAAAATTTTTACATGAAGTGAGGGAGTTGGAAATGAAAATAGTTTGTGCACCACTGCTCTATAGGAATATTCACAACTTACCAAAATTCCATGATGTTAGAAAGGTCTAAGTTACTGTAGACTTAAAAGAATCATTCACTGACTGCCAAGACAAAAATGTTAAGAAAATTATTTCTTCTTTCCAAAATAAACCAAGAACAGCTGTGTTGAGAAGAAATCTCCAAATTCTTAAGCAGCATGTAAACACATAATTTATTAACTCTACTTTAAATGAACAAAAATATTAATTGCATTTACAGAAAAGTTATTACAATGTGAAAAAAAGTTACCTTTGTTTTTGGGAGATTCGGTTTCTCCTGGTATTTTGAAGTTGTTGGTTCCTAAACAAGAAAAATTAGCATTTAAATTCTTTTCAAAAGACGAGTTTGAATTACAGGCAGAAAATTTTTTATAACCCCAAAATCTCTCTATATAAAAGGCAATGTTCGTATGTGTGTTCACTATAGACTCAAGAACTATTGGACCGATTTTTTGAAAAATGATCCACGTTGTCTGGGAATTTTTAAAGGAAGATAGTTAGGTTTCCCAACAATATTTTAATATTTGGCTACCGTTGGCGACAGTTGATAAAATGCTTGGTACACCTCCTAACGCAGGGTTGCCTTTTGTAAACAGGGTTGTTTTTCGTAGACCTCGGGAACAGAGGCATGGTTGCCATATTGGCCATTTTAAGGCCAAATTCTTGAAGTTTGGTCTTTTTTCAAAGCTTTTGGCCTTAAATTCATTCTTGGCCTTTTTTCGGCTTCATTTTTGCTTATGACTTTGAGAAAGATTTTTAATAAATAATTTTACGATTTTTTTAAAATAAACTATTGATATGACACTTTTCAAATGGCCCACAATGAGATGTCAAATGAAGTAGTTCCAGAATAAGAAAGGTTTCTGTCACCTTTCGTCAGAATGTATTAGTCAGAATGCCTCTAGAGGTAACTATGTTTGCCTCTGCACAGCATATAAGAACCACTTTCTCTGTTCGTTTCTTTTCATGATCAAATTCGTATACAAAGACTTCCACACAAAAGCATAAGATATTCTTTTTCTTTTCAAAAAGAGAGAGAGATAGAGGAATGGAAAGGACATCACATTAGAGATATTTTTTAAAAAAAGGAAGAAAAAGCATTTATGTCTGTAATTTCGGTAATGTTTGAAATACCCATCTCCAGCAATTTCACAAACATTTTAATGTCAAATCTAAGGGATAGAAAAAAATAGCTTTCAGAAACAATGTTTAGAAGAAACAGCATATTGGATTTTGAGTCGAACTAAGAGCAGTGCATTTCTGATATTTTTATCATGTTTCGGAAACTCAGCCATCTGTTATGAGTCTGAAATTTTATATTAACTTTTTTTTTTTTTACTGTTAGTCATTTACTATGAGCATGACAGAACTTTTAATTTATTGCAATCACATTGAAAAATAATATAGAACATTGAAGTTCACAAGGTAAGAAATGTTGTTGCACATGCGTAGAAGTAAGCTTGAGTGCTGTTGTTAATTTTTGCGAAGTTCTGTAACGTTAAATTTTTAAAATGTTTTGTAAGTTTCTTAATGTTCAATACTAATTGTGATGATTTTGCTGCGTTAGATCGAAATGAACAATGTGGCAATAGTCGATTACGCATGTAAATGAATGAATTAAATCAATTGGTAAAACTTGATCGTATTGCATTTCAATATAATCCCAAATTGAATAAAGCTTGCATCCAGTAGAGGTTGTTGAAAGTATGAATAAAGTTTGTTCAAATTGCAAGGCATTCAAATTCAAGAATGAAGCACCTGGGATGTGTTGTTTGAATGGTAAAGTTAAATTGCCACCACTTGAGCCATTGTTCTTATTGGTCGTTGGTACTACAACACAATCGAAGAACTTTTTGAATAACATACAAAATTATAACACGTTTTCAAATGACTTTGTTTGGTATAACGAATATAATAACTCAAATTATATGCCAACATTCAAGATTCAAGGATAAATATACCTTACAGTAAGTAGGCTCTTTGTTTCCATTAACGGATGCTTTCTGCAAATATATTTCATTGAAAATTCAAGTGATCAAGTAAATCGATACACATATCTAAAGATAAGTATGAACACTGCCTCTTATATATATATAGATATCTAATTTTAAATAAATACAATAATTGATATCAAACTTTCAATTATGTTCATTTAATCTATATATATTCTCAAATCTAGCAATAGCAAAGCATTGCCGGGTTCAGCTAGTTTAAAAATAAATAAGAAAACAAAAGATTAAGTCATGATAAATAACAAAATACTTTAAAAAGTTTATTATTTTTAAATTGGAATGAAATTATTTTAAATCCAAATTTTTTGTCAATGTTTACCTACAAATAATGAAAAACTCAAACTAAAGTACTACAAAAATTTGCACAACCCAAGATTATTCTGCATGGGTAGTGAGCCATTGTTCAAGTCTCTGCTTAATGTGAAGTACAAATAGCTTGGAACATGGTTTAGTAATGCATATCAATAACTATATTCACGTTTTAAAATACTGCAGCTCATCTATCTGTTAAGAGATATAACAGAATAATTTTTTCCCCATCTTGACAATTCCTATGACTACATCATACCTAAATTCTATTTTCAACAATGAAAAGAATAAATATTCTCTGAAACACAGAAGGAGTAATGATAGGTTGCATGAACTTTAAATGATTACAGTAATTAAAACATTCTTCAATAGTCAGACTGTGTCATCAAGGTAAAAGTACACTGGAATCAAAATAACAAAAATGGGTTTTACTTTTAAGTAATTTTTAAAAATACAAACAAATAACATTAAATTATGTTTATTTTAGTAATATAATAAAAATTTTCTTGCAAATTAAAAAAATATTTTCTTGGATGTATATTTTTGTTAATTCTATATTTCAGGATCTTTTCCTCAGCTGCTGTTATTTAAATACATAATGTATATGTTTGCATATTATGCATACATAATACTGCTCCAAGATTAGAAATACGGACTTGATCAGTTTCACTTAAACATGCACTAAGCTTATATGTCCGTATTATCTAATAAATATCAAACATACATACACAAAAGTTATTAAGAAGAAAAAAATTCGATTTACCATCTGTTTCTCTTCTGGGGAATATGTTGGCTCTTCTTGCTTTATTCCCAGACTCGAAGCCCACACTTCCTATAAAAGAAATAAATGTTGATTAAAAATATATATAGCAATGAATTATTATTGTTATGAAGCGCCAAGATCATAAATTGCATAAATATGATATGATATGAGAAGCATAAATTGCACATCTATTAATAACACTGCTACAAAATTAACAAGAAGAGAAGTACAAAAATTACCAGTGATAATAATTACAAAACGTATCCATTACTCCTTTTATCTATGAAACAATTATTTCCCACATATATTAGTAAACTGATTGTTCTAAAGTTTTCCTTGTACATAATGATACTCGTAGAATAACTTGCTTCCAGATAAAGTAAATGGTTTTTAAATAAACTTATCCTTACAATAAGGTTAAAAAGAAAATTAATATTTATGCTTGAATACTATATGAATATCACCCACCACCAATCTTCAGTTTCATTTACTTAATTTCTTGCAGATAATGTATAAAAAACCTTCTCGCAGCCAGTTTTTCATATAAAACCTTCTCACAATCAGTTTTTACTTATATATTTTTAAAAAGTCAGAGCAATAAGAAATTGATTAGAGTATTATCTTATGTGTATATATATATAGAGAGAGAGAGATTGCTATGTTAAATAAAGGTAATGGGTAATGATCATAACAGAAAAACTCACAGATCTAAGAATTAAAATATACATATATTTGACGAGTAATAAAATGATGGGTTTATTTTTTATTATCAAAAATTAGGTTTGCTAGCATAAATTTTCAAACACAGTGCACACTTAAATATGTAAACATGCCTTCCACAAAAATTTCATGCACAAGAAACTATAGGGAGATTATTCATTCTCAAGCTGCACTTAAATGAAATATACAATAACTAATACCTACATCACAAAGGGGAATTTAATTTTTTCCCCTTTAACATCTCAGATTCTATAAACAGCAGTGGCTTAGAAAGAGTAAATTGCATCACTAATGTTTTGTTTTCATGGCAGCATTTATCAAGACTGGCACCCAGGAAATCTATCTCCCCCCCCCCTCGACTACCAGCCACCATGTCACTGACAAACAGATAATAAATATGTCATAAATGTTAATGAAATATAGATAGAACAATCTTGAATACATACTTGAGAAACTTTGGTTGTTCTTCTAGGTCCAATACTTCTATCGTAATTTATATTCTGGGACTAAAACAGGAAAATGAATTCAAAATCAATTGTCAGAACTATAATAGAAATTAATAGATACAATAAACTCATTATCCTTTTGATATTATCATATAAAACCATCTGAGCCTATATTTTTTGTATGAGAAATGTTTAAATTAGGACGTAAAGAATATTCAGTAATTATTCGGTATTCGGCCTATTTGCCGAATATATTCAGGATAAATTTTTTCATCTGCTTTTAAATACACATTTAACAAAGAATATTGCAAAATTCCATTTCAGTACGTTTAGCAAAAAATCTAGCATTTACTCAATGTTAAGTTGCTTAGATGTCACCTATAAATTTATCATTGCAAAGCCTCAAATTATTATGCAAGAACAATAATTTTTCAACATTTTCAGGAGTGAGTCTGTTTTGTTGTGTTTCATACATGTATGATAACAACTAGGGATGTAGTGAATATTAAGTATGAGGCCTGTTCGGCCCTTTCCTGAATATTCTGTCTGGCCGAATGCTAAACAAATATTTGGCAAAATAAATTCAGGATAAAATGCTTTTAAAAAATGTTGTTTTAAATATATTTAATAAAGAATATTGCAGAATTGCATTTTGTTACATTTATTATTTTAAAAAATCTAACATTTATCCAATCTTAAGTTGCAAAGTATAAGTGAATTTAATTGCATATCATTTATAGAAGGTTTCATATACATTACCAACTTCAGAAAAGAAAACAGTCACTATATATTACTTGCAGGTGCTGAAAGATATTTTCTTGCTAAATTTGCAAACCTTGGATATTTGTTCCACCAATTAAGGGGAAAACTCCACCATATCTATTAGAAGTTCTTTATCAAAATAGGAATTTACTTCTAGTAATTTTAATTTATTCATTCAATTTTCTTCTGTACTTGCCATTGTCATGTTCTGCAATGATGACCCTTTTATTTCTTTGAAGCAATCCCAAAATTAAGGGAATTTCTCATTATTGGAATTAAGGTATTTAAAATATTACAAATATATATATAAAGATATTAACATTTTTTTAAATATACAAATAATAAAAACTCAATTTTATTTAATCTTAAATTTTTTTCATTTAAAATTTGAAAAATATTTCATTTACAATCATAACTGAAATGTTTTTCAAAATTTGGTTATTCGGCCCGAAAGTTGGTCGAATATTCGGTATACGGCCAAATCACTATTCGTTACATCCCTAGTTTAAATTACCAAAACGCCAAAGAAATTCAAAAGTTAATATGAAAAAGAATTGTTATATATAAAAATTCAGTAAAAAGAAAAGATTTCACAAAATGTCACTAGTATAGTAATAAACACTTCATTCGAGAATAAAAAGCAGAAAAACAAAGTTGAACCTTTTCACAAATATTGTCCAGAAAAACAGTTTTTAACAAAAATTAGAAAACATAACTGGAAAAAAATACAGGGTAATTACAAAATAATCAGATTTTGAAATATAATTTTAAAAATATTAATAGGATTCTTCAATGCTAATTGGGAGAAGAAACTGATGTTTAATTTTTTCGTACTTTTGCTTTTCCATGTGAAACAACAGATGCAGCGCAAATGCATTATCATATTTAGCAGGAAAAGGGAAGCCGAGGTTCATTGTATCAAGATACGATGGACTGGATGACGTGGAACTGACAACTCGGCCCAATTTAGATGCCTCTGAAAGTCTCCAGATCTTATGGTTTACGATTCCTTCCTTTGGAGTTTGTTGCATACGTTCGAGCCCCACATTTGGGCCACCACTACCAGCTATGTTGAACCAGCACCAGAATTGTATTATCAATACTTTTACAAACATAGGTAATGAGATATATCAACACCTCTAAGGAAAATTAGACTACCACATATATGTGTGTTATATAACACATCTGTAAATATTTGAAATGTTCCCATTTTTTATTATGTATTGTTTTTCTTCATAGTCATTATACTTTTGAAATATAGTCAGGGTTAAACCCCAATATTTATTTTGTAATTACCCTGTATATTGATGCACAATTTTAGAAACGTAAATGGATACATAAAATTTTAAATATTACGTCAAGAATGCAAGCTAAGGATCTTGGCAGCTTTGGTTTTGCATTTGTTTCTTTCTTTGGACTTCTTTCTAGCCTGGGATTTTCAGCTGCAACAACCTTAATCTTTGGTACTGCACCTGTTTCTTTTGTTGGAACTGGGCTTATTTTTTGTTCCAAGTGCCTCTCACTTTCTTCCGTTGTGGATCGCTAAAGAAACAACCAAAGATATTCAAATTTTGCAATAATGCTAGCTAAAAAAAAGGGAAGGGGGGGATTAGCATTATATAATTTTAAAAAGAAAAAAAAATATTTGTTATATGCATGGCACTTGAATAATTTTTTAAAGCAACTTGCTTGACACTAAGAACAAGTGAAAAGTTAATGTCATTCTTAACACTGAAAAACTGCATTGTAACACTGAAAACTGTTGTAAAAATATACCTTAAAGTTTGAAGGACCTGGATTTTCTATCACAGAAGTTTTCTCACTGGGTTGAGATACACTTTTACTGCACTCCTGCAAAATGTAAATTATTTAAAACATTTACGACTGTTAAATTAATCATATGATGGCTATCTATATGTTTTTCATATCAATTATTTAAGCTGTAACTTTTAAACACATTCAGTAAAGCCTCGATCAAATAAGAGCAAAGGCGGGAGGTAGAAAAATTTGGTATAGATTTTCTATTAGGGCTGTTTCAGTGTTCTACTGATTTTTTCTTTCTTTTGTTTTATAAATTTTACTTCCTATAACAACCAATAATATTCAACCAAATATTACCGGTTGAAAATAAAGTAAAAGTTATTCCTTGTTGTGACAATAAATCTTTTCAATGATAAAATAATTGAAAGATGTTTGTCACATTGCTGGTAGTACAATTATATAAAATGACTGGGGGGGGGGGAAGAATTATTTTTTAAATACATAACTAGCTCTTAAATACTTTGAAAGTGTATATATTAAAGTTTATAACTACTAAGCTAAGTTAGCAACTACTAAGCAAACTCGACCAAAAATATAGAAAATATTTTTCATTTACAATAGTGGTTACTTGGCATTAAAAAAATGCATGCAAAGAACATTTCAATATCTAACTAGGCAGGATATAGCTTGCATTTCAGCTTCTTATGTGAATAGGCGCAAGATCTAATCACAAATTACAGAATGCCAATATTCATGAAACTATTTTGATTACTCAAGGACAAAATTCCCAATACTCCCCTTCCCATGGACTTTTATCCATTTACAATTGTCCAGCATAAATCCTGAAGATTAATATTTTCAGCCTATAAAGAGAAAATATTCAGAAGAAATAAGATCAGAAAAACCAAAAATAACATTTTAAAACTTTCAAATGAACTTGGAAAAGCTTTGAGTAGAATAGGGGTGTTTTTTTTTTTTAACAATATGACACAAGTCAAAAGATATCCAAAGGAAACATGCAAGGGTTGATATACAGCAAGTAACAGAAAACGTTTTGCTGCATTTATGTTCCAGTTTCAGGAATTATCAAAAAAAGAAACTAATAATTAACATTATATACCCCAATTTCTTTCAAACATGCAATTTTTCTAGGATTGACAGGCCTTCTAGGATTCCTTGGAGGTTTTATGCATTCAGTCCAAGATTCAAATGAATCATCATCAGTATACATGCATTTTTCTACTTTAACTTTTCGTCTGCCTCTTCTTCTGGGCAGAACAGGAATATCTTTTACTTCAGTCTTTATTTCAGGTATTTCTTCTTTTCTTCCTGTTTTAACCCTGATTTCTAGAAGATCTACAAATAAATGAAAAATACAGGATAAAAAAAGGGTCATCTGATCAATTGCAATGGATTTAATGCAAATAACAAAAAACCACATGTATGAAAGCATGCCTTCCAAATTTTTTTCATAAAAGCAAAAACCATCGAACATTTAAACAAAGACATTAATTTCATTTTTAAAAACAATTGAATTTCTAAACGTTTTAGTTAATTTTTCATCAAATTTCATATTTTAATTCATAAATATACAAAATAATTTATCTCGGCATTTTTTCGACAATTATATTCCTTTAAGATGAATACCTATATAAGCCAATCTGAAATGGGAGATTATTTTTTAATGTATAATGAAATATAATTTTGAAATTCTTTTACCTATACTAAAATGCCTAAATAATTTTCTTAATAGAATAGTTCTTAAAATAAAAAATAATAATAAAAACTAGTAAAAATAAAATGCTGACCAGTAATTCGATATCTCCGATAGACATCATTACTTGGTACATCTTCAATAGTTCTAAGGTTTCTTAAAGCTGCTCTTAATCTTTGCTTGGAATCCACAAATTCTTGATGTGTTTGTGGAACAGGTCTTCCTTTTAGTTGATCCCAAGCCTATTAAAGAATGAAACACAAGTTTCTTCACAGCAAGAAATACAAATGCCTTCATTTACAAATTTAATTTTTAATTTTAATTTTTTTTTATAGTAAGTAATCATTGAGAAATAAGAATATATAACTAGATAACAAATAATAAGAGTAGAAAAATAATAATAGTTTGATATAAATCCTTTAAATTTCTGTATGATATAAATTCTTTAATTTTATGTACCAATTAAGTTTTTATCAAGTAATTAAAATTCCATCTGTGGGACTAATTTATTTTCAACTCAACAATAAAACAGATTTACCTGCACACATTTTCTTTAAATACATTTTTGTGGCCTTGGATTAACCAGAGGGTTTTTCTTTATCTAGCTAACTCAAACAATTTTTTTACAGTCTGAAGTAGGTACTTTAAATATTGTGATTATTTTTCCATCAAATCACATATTTAGGTGAAGTAATTTTTTAATTGTATCAATAATAAAGGTTACTTTTGGTTCATGGATTGTAGTTACTTCATCATGAATTTTAAAAGAATAAATGAGCTTGATATTTTATTTACTTAGATGCAATTGAAATATTTAAATCTTACAATAAAAAAAAACATGAATTTCCCAAAATAATGAATTTATAAACGATAACAGAAATGTATTTTGTTATCATAACCTAAAAATAAGTGGAATTTTTTTAAATGAAAAAAGGTACAAAATAAAACAAAAGTACAATAAAAAAGAAAAGAAAGCATAAAATTGTAAAATCTAAAAATATCTTTGCATGGAAATAACCAAAGGTGAGGTTATTTTTTAATTGTATTAAAAAAAAGGGCTTTTTTTGACACATAGACTGCAGTTCCTTCACCATAAATTTTAAAAGAATAAATAAGATTGATATTTTATTTATTTAGATGCAACTGAACTATTTTAAATCTTACAAAAATAAAATGACACAGCAAAGGATTAATACATTTTTAAAAAAGAAGTAAGAAGACTGAAGTTCTTTTAGCAATAGAATTATTTTCAGATTTATGTATATCAAAAAAAATCCTCCAAAATAATGAAAAATGATACCAGAAATCTATGTATGTTATTAAAAACTAAAAATATATGGAATTGTTTGAATGAAAAACAGACACTAAATCAGTGTAAATAAAAGAACAAATGTTACAAATAAAGACTGGAAAGCCTAAAAATTGTAAAATCTAAAGACACTTACATATGGAAATAATCAAAATATATACTTCAATGTGTAATTAAACACAGTAAGTGAACAAAAACAGAAACTTCCATACAATAACCTTCATCACATACACCTATTACCAGATATCAATAACGGACTAGTTCACTTTCCGAAAATTTTGCCATTCAGAATATTCTTAATCATTTCAGAACATTCTTTTGAGTTCATTTTCAGAGCTCAAAAAGAAAAGAGCTTGGCGACGAAATAGCACCATGCTCTTGAGTCCCACCAATTTTCGGTCGCCAAGTTCGCGATAATTTCGCCACAAGTTATGCCTTCACCAAATTCAATCTAGTACCTGAAAGTATGGCGAACTTGGCAATTAGACCGTATTGTGTTCTTTAAGGGGCATAATAAATGTTAGAATGAATTCTAGCATAATAAGTCTTGGACTTACCAACAAAGTTCCATTCTCATCCTATTGCAATGCTCCGAATAATTATTCGTTTCAATTAAAATATGAATGCAATTCTTAATAATTGATTAGTAGAATGGCAGATTATTTTAATTTAAATATATTATTCACTAAACAAACTTTAAAAAAAGAAACCTGACAAGCAATTCCGATAACACTAAAAACACATACAATAATCATGAATCATCTTTCAAGGCGGGAAAAAATGCACAATGCGTTTAAGATAATGTTCCTCAAGCTTAGCCACACAATTTTTTTGAGTAAAATTTATATAAATCACAAAAATGAAGCATTCAGAACGACTCATTTTACAAACATTCAGAAGACACATCGCCTTCTGAAGTCAAAATAATACGATGAATGTCGATTTGGTTTCAAATTGAGATTCTAAACTGTCACACCGAGGCCGGTTTTGCCTCTACTGTTACCGATTCATTCGGAGCAGCAGAAAATAAAGGTTCTTGGGAAATTCTTGTGTTATCTGACCAAACAAAGCTCAAG